>JAQIWG010001271.1:0-25411 GCA_034695025.1 Chamaedrilus cognettii
CTAAAGGCAGTGTTTTCAAATAAAATGTGTTATTTTCTACTCATAATTTGCTAACATTTCATGCAAATTATTTTATGATTATCAATAGAGAAATATTTTATACTCACGTTTTCCTGTGCGCCATCATTAAAATTCAAATTTTCTAAAACTTTAAAATAAACACAATAATATTTTCACAAATGGACGCCAAATTCAACAAAATCCGGTTTAGTGGGCTAGTCCACTATCATAGGAGTGTGTAGGTTCAATTTTGACTAAATTAAGCTGAGGGTGCTAGAATGGCACTGAAAAATGTATGCTGTCCTTTTTAAAGGAAGGTATGCGTTGATGGGTTAAGAATAGAAATTAATGAAGATGAATTCAGTGCATCTAAAGTTCTCAATCATTACATAACAAGTGTGATCAATGACCAAGGTCAGTATTACACGAGGCGCGCTGATGTCAATTAACATAAAGCACCGTAAACGTTGATAGCCATCAGAGCGCCTCTTTTGTAAATGATTATAAAAAATGTAGATGTAGGCCAACTGAGAAAATTCAAATTTATCCGTCAGAGTAAAAACACTAAGATAACCCCTGTGAATAACGCACATTGCTCCACCATACTACGAGTTATCAGATGCATATAATACTTCCATAATTATACCCTCAACCATGAATGCTTTGATTTAAAATGATATATTAATTTCTTTATAGTGAATTCAGCAGGAACACACCAGGCAACAATCAAACAAGCAAAAAATCACAAAAAGCAAAAGAACTAACAGCCAAGGTAGAAAAATTAAGGACTACTAGAAAAATCTACAGATACATGCATATCAGCACACGGCTATCAAACCGGTCCAACAACAACAATTATGTTAAACAAGACTAGCAATTAAAGCAAATTTAATTTAAGTTAAACCCTGCAGTACTACACCAATACTCTTTTGCAAGGAACACCTAATTTTACACTTGCGCTAAATATTCTGTATCACAAGAAGTTATGCCATATTTAGCATTTTTCAGAACTTTCTCACCATTTTTTTTTATATACGACTAGCGGCAGCACACTGGCCGACACAACAACCAATCTTCCTGTTGTTTCAGACCAGACCCACGACCTTGACCTTCCAACGTTCCACGTCGACAAATGCCGAATCGACGACCAACCTCCCCTCCCCCCTCGCCCCTCCCCCACCTCCCCCTGAATCGGAAAACGTCAATGGATCGTTTGTTCGCTAAAGCAGAATTTGGAGAACGCAACCGATACCCATACCACAATTTCGAATTAGAAGTCATCGTGAAATCAAGCGTATTAGTTTCTGTGATCAATACAAACTTTGAAAATCTGGTCGCGTGTAATTCCCTCACGTGTGAATCCCACATATCGGCCCTCCTTGAATGTGTTCAATCAGAGGGACAATGGACAACATCGCCACAGAACCCCCTGCCCCCCGTTGAAACAGAATTCGCAGGCCCCCGTCTGCCCGGAAAAATTGCCCAGCGGGGGGGACGCCTTCATCTTGCGAAGTCTCACGGAAGACGGATTTGAGGTGGCGGTGAGATCGGGGGGAGTGAGGGAGTCCGAGCGAGCCGGGGGGGGGGGGGGGGGGGGGGATGTTGGGGGTTGGGGGGATAAAGCAGGTGGTGGTGCGAGAGGAGGGGGGTGGAGGTAGCAAGACGGTATGGGGTGAACGTCGACTTGAGCGTACCGGCTCTGAAACAGATCAAAGACAGCTCATTATTACACTGGTTTCATTTTATTTAAAGATGCTTAACAAGATTTTTAAAATTTACATGCGGATAAAACCAGAACAGTACTGTTGACAATTTAAATAGGAGTCCATTAATATAGAACGTTCAGTTCTAGGTGTAACGAATTTTTGGCAACAACACATATTTCTTGATAAATTCATTCCAGCCAAAATATGAGTTAGACATGCCAGTAAAATAAAGATCTGCCATCAGAGTGAATCATTTTATAGATTTACGCATCATTTTGAGCTGGACTCTCAGGGTATCACGTTAGTCGTGATACCCCAGCCCCCGGGACGTGGACCCGGTCCAGCAGCGGTGGCCGGCCTACCTACCATAAATTGATTTTATTTATTGCTTTGCCTATTCGAAAACGTCGGTCGTTTTATGTGTCTACCTACCACCCAATTGATACGATTTATTGGTTTGCCTACCTACCCCAATTGCGTTTTTGACAGCTGAGAACTTATTTTATTGTTCCTACCGATCCACACCGAAATCCACACATCCACAGAACCAAACGACCACACATCCGAAACAGGAAATTCACATCAACAATATCGAACACACATCAAAGTCTACCAGGACGGACGGACGGACGCGCTCGATGGAGACAAGTCGAACCAAGATATGGCGCGACGAAGTCGCGTGCATAATTACCTTCCGGCGAAATGTCGGTTTCACTTCGCTGTCCAATCCAGTTGAATTCAATCCAATTTGAAGCATGCCGAAAACACAATATTATACTACAAGTGCATATGAAAATGAAAGTGCAAGCAACGATTCTAATCTGAAGCTGTTCAAAGGAAGTAAAATCAAACCGTTAGACGATGTGGCGACGCCCATAAAATATCCTCTCAGTTAATAAATTGCTGTTCCATATTTGAATTCCATTCACTTTGAAGCCAATCCAATTTAAGTCAATCTAATTCAAAGTTTGAAATCATTATAATATACATGTATATTATCAGTTTGATCGTGCGTTAAAGTAGCCAGCTGCAAAATAATATATTCAAAAATAAATATGAAAAACATTAGTGTACCTCAAGTATTAAGTATTAGAGTACCTTAAGTATTAAGTATGCCACAAAGTGCATCGAACATATAATTTCATTTTATTTTGCATCCAGTACACACAACATCATAAAATGTACAAAGCACGTGAGACACCAACAGGGCTAGAAGCCAAAGATCTGTAGGAAACACTATCATATCAATATTATGGTACCTGAAATATAGAATCAATGTAGCACACAGTGATCAAAACTTAAAAAAACATCACAACTGATCGCACAGTTAGGCCGACAGAGAGGTCATATCAAAATTATAATACGGTCACAAAATTTAAATATTTAATCAATTATAATATGTAATCACACTATATAAATACATATATATATATATACACAAAACACTAATAATTATTAATAAACAGTATAGCTGTTCAATCGAAAACAAATCTAACCGTCTCCGTGAAATATTCTCGCAGTGAGTAAATGCTTGTTCAACAATTGAAATCCATTCTTTTGAAGCCAATTATCTGAATTCTATCCAATTCAAATTCTGCATCCATTATATAGCGTGTGCCTCATGCACCCTGCAATGCTGAAGAACACTCAACAAAACGCAGATCAACTCAAAACCGCGATGAAGGCAAGACCGCGATGAAGGCAAGTCTCATTGGCCGAACAAGCGACGAGTCAAAATTATTATTCACGACTAGCCTACAAGAGAACTTCAGGTCATATTAATTATAATTACCATCTTATTTACTTACAGCCTGTATATTAAATAACAGAACAAAATAAGTAGATCCGGCAGTGAAGCAGTTGAAAAGAATCCACTTGGACGCTGTGGACGAACTCTCTCAAATGTCTCTCAATCCGTCCTCGTCGGGTTGATGCACCAACAATCGGCACACAACAGACAACAGAGACAGACGCATTAACAAACAAGTCAGTCAATACAATTTCAAGTCTTACTAATGACAGTAATTGCAATCATATTGATTAAAGTCATAATATCAGAAGAAAATAGCGCAGAAGCAGTAGGCTTGACCTAGCAGTGAAACAGTTGAGAAGAATTCACTCGAAACGCAGTCGACCAAATCTCAGAGCTGACGGTGATCGCTCATGGCCCTTGTTCGCTCGGTCCTGATCAGGTTGACCTGCATATTACACAAATCAGCTCAGTGACAAAAGTTGACCAATAACTCACTTTTATACCAATCTTCCTCCCAAATACTTTATCGGTCAATATAGCTCAACAACTACCCCATAGTGTTCACTATATTATAGTTAATAAATCGCACGAATACACGACACTTTCACAATAGTAGCAAAAATAAGAACAAAAGGACAAAATAGGTCTAATTTGACAGAACTAATAGCGCGTCGATCCGCTCAAATATTAGAGCCCCTATGCTGCAGGCTACTTACATGTAACAACGCTCCCATTACAGGACTATAATAAACTAGATACATGCAGGCCTATTTCACATCGATTTGGATACATTGTACACATCAAGGATAGAAAATATTCGCTGATCAATAATAATGTTTGAAAAGATATCACACTTTTTCTAACCTGACGAGTGAAGACGAGGCCTGCTGCTGCTGGTTGCTCGCCCCTGCTTGGATCCAACAGCGTGACGTCACGCTCTGCACCGCTGCGTACAAGGAAGGCGGCACCCCACCAGCAGACGACAGGATTGACCTACAGCTAGACAGCACCGGCAAGCAGACACAGCTTGCCAGCCGCACAGCTTCGATACAATAATGCTCAAATTACCTGCAACAAAAAGTTGATATAGGCCTGCAACAGACAGCAGCAGCACAACATCAATACATTAATGCAAAAAGTACCTGCAACAAAAATTGATAGAGCATAGGTTACCTGCAACAGACAGCAGCAGCACGTACAAAGTTGTAGACAGCAAGTGGGTGGTATACGTGCGCAGTCATGACGATGATCTGATTATGTCGACGCACGAACGAACGACGAACGACAGGCGAGAGAATGACTAACGAACAAACGAACGACGCGCGGGGTAAATTCAATTTTTTACCACCCCCCCAGGGCAAAGCCTGTGTTTGAGAACTGTCTTTCGTTACTATCTTTGTCAGTCAGGTGCACACGAAACGGGACCTACAGGTCTCCAGTGGGGGCCGGATGGTCTCAATAAGTCGCAGACCCTTCATCCCGTCGGTCAGGTGCATACGACAGTGGAACCGGATGGTCTCAACAAGTCGCAGACCTTTCATCCCGTAGGTTGATTAGGTCGTACTGGCGCGGTGTAGCTTAAAATAAGTTCTAAACACAGATCCTATTTTTGTCGTAAAATAGCTCGACGGGATCCCACGACCCGTCCCCTTAGTCGACGTCTGCGTGAATGAAGCGAAAACGAAAACAGACCGCATTATGCCCTTCAGCACTACGTCAATCCCATATGTCTGGCCCTGCAGGCGCTCTTAGATCCAGTGGGCTGCAGCGCGTGTGCCTCAGACACTGTTTGGAGGTCATTCGCATATGATATAGTGCACCAAATGCTATTTTTTATACTCCACCGATACACCCCTCATAACGCACTATAACGCCTGCCACACCACCCCCGAAATGATATATAACAATTTTATGACAAATATTATGAACCCCCAGGGTAAAACATAAATAAATTAAAATCTCGCTACAGAGCCACAGTTGAGAGTGAGGATTTCTAATAATACCCTTTTTATCGTCGTAACCATCATTTGTCATAACAGTGTCCTTCAAATTGTCAAAAAATCATCGAAAATGGTATTGATTGCTAAGGGACATTTTTCGACATTGTAGGCTCTATGTCAACTTTTTTCTTTCTAAATGTAGGCTATGCCTAATTGTTTCTTGTCCCCTACCCACCCGGATCATTGTAAAGGATTATAACCAAAGCCATAGCCCGCCATGTTTCGCCACCCTCAAGCGTATGATAATGTGAATGACCCCTTAGCGTTCCGCCTGCAACTCGATCATTCTAATAGCACTGCAGTCTGGCTACACTAGAGGGATTGTGGGGTGATTTGGTGCATCGGCACCCTTGCTTCAACTAGCGAATAACTACTGAAACCTTGATCTATACTGAAAAACTATAATGTACATATGATGCAGAGATTGCAATTATTTCTAAATTTTTAAATCCCAACTTTATTAATATAATTAACAAATTTAGAGATCTATTTCATGCATACGGTGTTTTTATTTTCATTAATAGGAGCGTAAAATACCGCCAAAGTGAACAGATGCTTGCTTGCTTTTAAAAGCAAAGAGGCTGAAATGCAGATCGCTGGATAACACGACACTGCACGTCTTCAAAATAGGTCGACAATACTATGCACGTCTTGTTGTTTCAGTTCATTAATTGTCAGTATATATATTTATTTCCATTATTATATTTTAATTGGTCATTATTTTGATTATGGGTCGTTTAATCTATGTATTCACTATTTTTACTTATTATATTGTTTAGTTACTTATTACTTTTCAGAACTTACTTAGGTATATTGTATCTTGGGAAAAGTTATTCACTTACAGCAGAGGGGTGATATGTATTTGAATATTTGTATCCTACTAAAGACAATAAACGATTAACTTAAAGTTAACTAAATTAACTTAAATGGATATTGGTAGGCCTACATGTATGTACATGTATCATTGGGTTCAGGCCTACATGTAGTAAGCACAATGTGTTGACCCCAACTGAGGCAAACCTCAGATAAGGCCAAATAGGTGACATGAAAGCGTGATATGGTTGGAATCAGCGGCTTGGATCGAGTTAAGGTTTGCGTTTCAAAATTCATGCCATTGCTAATGTAAGCCTAACAGTTTTTGAATTTAACTGAAAGTTTATGTCATAACAACGTCGGTTTTCTGTGTGTAAAATTTGATCGGCATTAAAATGCTAATTTTAAAACTTTTCTAATTTCGCGTTACAACTTTCGCGTCCAGGAACATTTAGCCTACACCGATGCCTACACCGGGTCTACTTATAATTCACTTTGTCGAGATTGATTAGGTCTGTTTTGTGAATAACTTGTCATATTAGGCCATTAATCGTTATTTGATGCAGTGAAACGTTTTTATTGACTATTTGTTTGTAAATTTGATCAATTCAACACAGTTTAGAATTTATGATTTCATTAAGTGAATAAATTTAGTAAAATTAATGCTTTTCAGAGCCTAAGTGCAAAGATTTGCGATTTCACGAAATTGCTACGTTAGTTTGTTTTTATGCGACCCAACAGCTAATTACAAAGTAAGTTTTGATTTCTGTTGACACTTAACAGCGAACGCGTTGGCATCCGAATATTTTTAGATTAAATTATGTAGTTGCAGATGCAATTGCGGACAACGACCGATTTGTCAGAGATTTTTACGCTTAAGTCCGCAATAAGCTGTACGCGCTTAATGAATATTTTTTGGCAGAATGGTTGAATGCCATAGCTGTAGTTGTGGGGGGGGGGGGTGGACCCCCTTTATTACCTGGCTGGGCCCCCAATGCCACCGCTCAATAAAAGGCGCCGGGGGTCCTCGAAGGGCCCTTCATGATACTTTTATCAGGGAGCAGGGCCACAGGCATAATTTTTTTATAACTATGGTTATGAAAAATTAAGCATCACTATACCGTAGTCTGTTAAGAAAGGCTGCAAAAACGGAGCACTGTAGCACTGTTAAGAATTGCGTAAGAAAATGGAGAGGGACGCTCAAAAAGAAAAATCTCACTTCTAGCAACGGTCCAATGAAATTGGGTGAGGATCCCCCTTCTCTCCACCCCCCGGTTCTGAGTTTTGTACGAGAGAAAAAAGTTTCTGTCGGCACCTCTCTCCACCACCCCCTGCTTGCGACTTCTCTTCGGCCAGAAATAATCTGCGCCAATGCATCCTCTCTCTTGCTTATTTGCATACCGGCTGCAGGAATTTAGTGCTATTAAACTTAAATAAGTTGCGATTTTGATTAGGCCTAGGACTAGAGCTGTGTTATGGTTAGAAAGTTAGGATTATTGCTGCGCTAGGGTTAGGTTAGGTTTAGGTGACTGTTTTTCACTTTAATTACGGTTTTAGAGATGTAATGGACCTCTTGGCTGTAGACTGCACGTATGAATGTACGACAATTGACTCAAACAATGTCCTTGATAACTATAATTGTTCGTTGCAAAATGTTAATTAAACGCGCTACTCACTCCTTGTAGTTTGAGTGCTTTTTCCTGCACTACAGCTTCACATACGCAACAGCATGCGATCAGGGGCGTAGCATTCATTATTTCAGTGATGGTGGAGACTTCATCATTTCCGAGCAGAACTCGCGAGCGAAGGGGGGGGGGAGGTGGCACATAGGGACGAAATTTTTATAATTTACTGTGATACTTTCAATTCAATGTTTAGAACTAATGATATGTATTATTGAAGGCACAGTGAACAATGCTTATAGTTATAAAGATGAGATCCAGATGAGATCCAGCAGGACTAAATGATGGTGAGGACGAGTCTAAATAATGAAGGTGACACCCTCAAACCGACAACAGTTACTGCTGCATTCGTAATCCGAGACCACGGGCTGATCAGTCGACCAAACGCTTCGTCTAACAACGCAGCTCACACTAAAAAATGTCAGGCGGGAAGGGGGAAATAACTGATTAGAAAATGTCTTGTTGTCCATGGAAGACTCGACCGATCGGAAGAAGGGGGTAGTAGCCGATAATATCATCTCGACAATATGCTATAAGTACCCAAATATCTTCAAGCCCCCCTAGCCCTCTTTCAGATCCTCCTCCCTCTAACCAACCAGGCCCCGTAAGTTCCGTAACGCCCCTCCAGTACCCCCCTCTCTGTAGGAAAGTTAAGTGACGCTTAGACAAATCGGTCTCGGGGAGACCTAAGCCTGTTTAAATGACTGGCACTTGATGGATCGTCTGGTTAGTTGAACGCTAGGCTCTGCTGAAATCAAACCATGCAAAGACACGTGTAGCCCTGCATATCAGAGTTTGTGTGTGCTTTCGACGCGCCTACAATCGCGAGATGATCACTGAAGCAGAGCGCTCCGTTCGAGCGTGACCGAGGATTAAAACCTATTTCATGCTCGGTTCCAACAGCGCCAGAAGAGTGACGAGCGCCCAAGAACACGTTCGTCGAATCAGGTTTGTCTGAAAAGCGTGATTTTGTGAGAATTCTATTGCATAGTTGATATTCATCATATTTTCAGCAAATTTTAAGATGCAATCGGCGCATTGGTAACGTTTTAAAGCTATTTTAAATTTCATATTAGTTTTACTGGCATGTAGGCTTAAATAATATGAGAAATGCAGTATAGGACGAGGCCTATAGCGTATACTTAAGTTACGACTTACTTGCCTTCATATTGTTACCCTTCTAGGCTGTTTATTTTACAATGGCAATTATTGAAACAAGTAAGCGACATCTGTGCATTTTATTTATTTACGTGAAGTTAAAATAAAATGAAATCTGAGCGTTGTAGCCTACTTTTAAAACATGCAGATCCGAAGGTGATATTGCTCTTTTAAGTATCGTCTTTTAGCGTAGGCGGCAGGCCCATTGTGTCCTCTTTCCAAAATTTGTCAGTTGCTGCTGAAATTGTTAATTTAGCACGTCTTTAAACCAATGGCAAACTCATGTGCTTTTCTGATCAAATTGGTGCTTATTTGAGGCTCATGTGCTTTTCGCGCTATTATCGCGAAAAAGGGCGCAATGTGCTTTTTTATCCAGAAGAACAGATCTATGCATTGTTAGGAAAGGCATCGGAATGAAGTCAAACATTTTTGTAGGCCTATATATAGCAACTAAACAATTGACAAGTGGCCTACGAAAAATCAGTTGAACAGTATGAAATTTTCTGGAAAAGTATTAATTTTGACATAGAAAATCATACGTTTATCATAGTTATCCTTTTAGTAGAACGGTCCTCCATTCCACCCTCCATCCCCCGCCCCGCCGGTTCGTGAGTTCTGTACGAGAGGAGATAAAGTTACCACCAGCACAAACCACCGCTCCCAATAGGGAGGGGGTACAAGTTCCTCCCTCCTTCCACCCCTCTCGCGAGTTCATATTGAAAGAAGCAATATATCTTTAAGGCTGGGATAAATGACAATTTCTGTATTTTTCGTGTATAAAATGTATTTCATTCGCCAAATTATGCTTCGCTAGTTCCTCAAAAATTTAGTTAAAACAAACTTTAAACACATTTTGGAGTAGGCTACGGTATATGCTTTTTCGGGAAAAATGTTTGGTTTTTAAAGACACTTTTGATCGGAAATATGTTTTGTTAGTGACGGTTTAGTGCTTTGCTTTTAAAAAAAGTGAGTGACAACACTGATTTTAACCGTGTAGGCGCTTCAATGTTTGTTTAAGGGTTTTTGAGCAGGCCACGTCAATGGAATATTCAGTTATAAATGTGGAAATGGTCGGAAAAGTCAGTTTTGGGTCCAAAATGTGTAGTTATAAAAAGTCATAAATTAAGGCTTGCACAACAGGTTATGTGTACGTGTTTTTAAATTTATATTCTAATTAATATACTAACACAATATTTCAGCGATAACCGTCTGCCTGGCATGCACTCAGAACAGAACATGCTCTCAGAACAGAACAGTTCAGAACAGAACAGAACTGTTCAGAACAGGACAGCTCAGAACAGAACAGATCGATCGAGAACAGATCTGGCTCGATAACTGAACAAAAATGGTATCCAAATCCACGTCAACGTTTGAAGCCGTTCTGTTCAGAACTGTGCTCGAAAACGCTAAATTCTGGCAGACGATTTTAAATTTGTGTCACGTTTGGGTTGATTTTTTTTTGTAGTTTAGGGACCGTATGTAGCACACACGGGCTATATACAGTCCAGTTCTGTGCAAGAGAGCCGGCACAGAACCGCTCCCTTTTTTCTTTAGTCGCCTTTTACGACAAGCCCGGGGAGCTCTGGGCTGCAGGTAAATTCTTTGTTCTCCGGCCTGCAGGGGTACGTTTGTGTTGATTATGGCATGATTAAGTACATTCGGGTTATTAAATTAACACTGACATCATTCATACAGAACCTGGCGTGATGCCGCATTTACGATGGCTACACTGTATTCTTATATTGCCATTTCTTGAAGTCATAATGATGGAAAATCTGAATGCGCACGTAGGCTATTTATAGTGCATAATGTAGGATTCTAGAGGGCTATTAGATAATTATTAAACTGATTTTGCTCTTTCATCTTGCTCTTTTCACTCAAATAGATCTGCAAGAAGTTGAGTGGTCTGTGCGTTACTGTGGGAATCTGCTTGCCTGCTTTACTGTTTGCAAAGGCGTTAGTTGTTATTATCTCTAAATTGTTTTACTAGAAATCCAACGGCTTGTAGGTCATATTTTTCTTATAGGATTTACTAGTCTAACTTACTTCCGTCCCTACAATGCAGTCTATATGCACGTGCTGGTTAAGGCAAATGCGGCAGATGGTAATGGCTACTGCATGGCAGTTAAATGAATTCTTAAATTTTTAGGCTAATTACAATGCTATTGTAGCAATGCGAGCAGGATAATTACGTTTGTAACGCAATAAGTTCGCATAGCCTAATTGCATATCGTATTAGATTCGAACCTATACGGCATTCTGCAGTATTAAGTTGTATTTTAGCTGTAGCCTATGGCTAGTGGAGATTAAAATATATCGCTAAAAAGTGCGACTTCTGTAACACTTTTTATCATGATCTATACCTTGAAGTCTATCGGGCGTCGGCCTATGGCAACTGCGTAATGACACGACCATCCCAATTCAAAACTTCGATAACAATATCTCGCTTGTTAGATTTACTGGTAGCGTGTTAAACACATACAGGCCTACCGATACATTTCCGTCATTTAAAATAACATCGGCACCGAAGCTTCTTTGGCCGCGATGGTACGAATTTTCGCACCGGGTAGGTCTTGCATGCTAGGCTAATATTTGTATCAATCGCTAAGCCACGGTGAATCAGCGTCTGCGAAGCAGGCGAGAATGGAATATGCGTCAATCCATCTTGGCTCTGGCTAATTTGCATACCGACTGGAGAAATTAGTTGTTTTTAAACTTAAATAAATTTAGATTTTAGTTAGGGTTAGGGCTGCGCTACGGTTAGGGCTCGGTTAGGGTCATGGTTACGATAGGCCTGCTGATTTCATTTTACAATTTCCTTTACTGGGTATGCAAATTAGCAAGAGCCAAGATATGTTGGCGCAGATTCCATTCTCAATGGGTGCTGTCATCGTTCCGTCGTCGTCCAAGTTACAACGCGAGCATTGTTGCAGCATGCGCAGCGCTCCCTACAGTCAACAGCGGCAACTTTACCCAGTGCTGCAGTGCTGCGCCGTGACGACGATATACTTGAACTTTCGTCGAGTTGGTTTACAATAATGTTCCTAACCCTTTTTGCCCGTCTGTGGCGTATTGTTAAATTCCGTGAAACATCGGGCGTGATCGCGCTGAAGTAGACTAGATTTTAGACTCTGTTGCTTCATGACGTTGAATATGTCACATGCGTTATGCGGCATGCCATGCTCTGGCAATCGAAGACTCAGAGTGTCTGAACTCGCTCGCAGTGCTTAATTTGAGTAGCGACATCGATCAAAGGTTCATTATTTAGTAACGCAGACATCATTGAAGTTTCGCGTAAAAAATAGTTATGAATGTTGGAGATGACATTTTCTTGAGATGCTGATAATTCTATCAATGTTAGACTACAGTTAGGCTGATTGAGTTTATTGAACAATGGACTATTAGAATCATTTGAATATTCAATCGCCACGCTACAGATTGCTTCTTTTAAACATTAATTTACGTTCAACATTACAGACCATTGACAATTATTTATTAAATTATACTTGTAACATTCTCACAAAATCTATTTAAGATAAAGTGTTTATTTTGGAGCATGCTGTACCTTCAAATGTTCTTAAATTTACGTTTCTATCATTCAACTTCACTTCAGACTCTTGTCTCAAATCTAATTTTGCGAATGGGTGTCTGCTCGAAGCAATGCATCGTGACGGTCTGCTTGCTTAATTAACCCACAGTCGACGGAAGAATCCAACCCTATGACTGAAACTGTTTCTTCAACCTTAACAATGCGCACCTTATCCCAGAGCAAACTTTACACTCTATTTAAATCTCTGAGAGTAACAGCGCAAAGCGCATTCCGCACGACATTATTTGCTCAGAGTGTTTGCAGGCCACTGAGTCTAGGCCTCAGACTTAGTCATTCTTCGATAGCATTCATTTAAGTCTTTGCTTTTTTGTATCGAATATAATCATTCCTGGTGAACTGCATACATAGAGGTGCGCACATTACTACATTAGCGTATAAATGATATGTTGTCAATAATGAAGCATGTTTTTTGCCTACAATATTCGTCCATAACTCTACATTTTTCTTCGTGAACTCTAAAGATGCACTTAAATCTATGAGCAACGATGTGTTCTTAATCGCCAACGGCGAATTAAGTATGAAGGATGAGGACAGCCGCCCTCTTCGCCGAGTTTTAAGGATAAAATGCAATGAAAACATTAAATTTGCTTGCAATTTTAAGATGCCATTCCGAATGGATTGCAAAGAAAGTTATTGCTTTAGCCATGTAGGGGCTTGCAACTTCACAGAAGCTAAAGCTTCTTTTTTAGCTCAATGTTTAAATAAACTAGTTCGCTTTGTCACACACTGTAATAGGCAGTGCTGTAGCTGTGACGCCGCGACCCGGCGGGACGCTAGTTTGCTTTTTTGAGTCAGAGCAGCCCTCATTTCACACGCAGCGGCCCTTTAGCCGTGGTTCCACCTCTGCGGTATCCACACAGGATCGGCCCCTGGCGGGACGCTGTTAGAAACTTTAGCGGCCCGGAGGGATGCCGTCCTGCGGCGTCGTATAGCAACTACAGCACTGGTAATAGGCCTCTGTATGCTGTAGGCTATTCGCAAAATATATCCTTCCACAAATCGCTGCTCTGAAAATTATGATTGTGATGCTATACTGATTTCCTTAAGCAATTTGAAGCGTTAATACGGATTAGCTTGTAAAAAATACGACACAACCCTGTAACATGACTTTTGTGACATATCCAAATACTGAAATATATATTTTATAACTGATAATGAAGCGTTTTTATACACGCAGCCTAGTATCTTAGTATAGCAATAAAATTTCAAGGTCGCATTCGGGATCTACGCTGTCTTATCTGTGTTAAATTACCTCACGTGGAGCCATAAATTGTGCAAATCCTATTGTGTTTGCAGTCCTTTGCATGGCAGGTTCCACGAACGCATGTCGAAAGAGACACAGCGAAAGATCTGTTTTGTGAAAGTGTTTTTTGGCAAGAATGGTGGGAGTGCGCTTCGTTCGTCACCATTCAGGCAGCCACATCGCCTCAACCTTGGCATCGTGACGATTATTTAATTAGCCAGTAGGCCTATATCCAATAACTGGCCAGTAGGCTGAAGTATGCCTACAGGAGCCTGATGACTAAACAAAAATAAAATTGAAAGGACCTATTGTTACTCTAAAAATAGGCCAACAAAAATGCTCCGATGAATTATTATAGGCCTATAGTAACAGATCTACGGCATCATGACAACTAGTTTTCTTTGTTGGATGACCCTCAATCCCCGTCACTGATCTCTAGTTAATGCATATAAATTACATTCAGTAGTGTCACTAGTGTGCATTTTGTATGTCAGTGTGATTGTTATCATCAGGATCCTCTCGTAAATACAGCATTGCGATGGTCTAAGTTTCGTTTATGCATCGCAAGTGTAGTACACCAAAAATTATGGTCATGCAAATTGTACGCCGAATTTGAAACGGGCTGGTGTAGACCTATTGTAGACACCAGCCACTGTACGAAACTTACGCGCGAAAATCGACTATGCACGTTAGAGTAGTTGTACGAAGTTTTTGAAGGATGAGCAGTTGCAGTACGCCTGTTTGAGAAGGAGCAGGAGTATCGTGAAGAGCAAATTTTATAAAGGCTCCTTCGTTCAACCTTGGCGATGATAGTCTGCTTCAGCTAGCCTACTTGTAAACCGATCCCGAAAGGAATATAGGCTGGGTTGGTTGTAGTCATAGTTGTAGTTATAGGCTTGGTTCTTACGGCAAATTAAATATCTTACAGAATACATGTATTTTTAATATACCAAATTATAGACATTTTAATTCTAAGAAATTTGGTTGTGAGAACTTTAGCGTTTAGACAAGGGTTTTGAAACAATTTTGTTTCAAATGTTATTTTGGTGGCCATCTTGGAAATGACTCTGTTTTAATCCATTAATGGAGGTCCGCTTTCGGTAGAGTTTCTTTTCATCGTTCACTGTGCCTAGTAGGCCCAAAAACGATTGACGGATCTTTTGTTGCAATTTTCTTCTATTTCATGTGAATGTGTGTTGTGTTATAATTTCATTGATGCTATGAAGCAATAGGGCTCTAGCTAGCGAAATCGAAAGCAATGAGCATGTATTTGCTGCGCTGTTAATTAGTCTACATGAAGCCTACCTCATCTAAAAAATACTGAGATCCTAATGTTGTTAACATAGAACCTCGATTCATTCATTTTTTCACGAATTCTCACAACATGAACTGTAGTATGTAATAATAATACCGGTGTACTGTAAAGTAATGATCAGTATAATAATATTTTTTTGAATGTGCTTGAAATAAAAATGTATTCATTCATTCATTCATTCATTCATTCATTCATTAATTCATTCATTCATAGTCTTGCACATAGGTTCTCAACCTTTTATTTTACGGGAAACATGACATTTTTGCACGTGAGGTTGTGGAACATCAGGAACATCAGATACATCCCACGCGTGCAGCGAGTTTTGCTGACGATGAGTCCGAACAAGCTCACAGTTAATTTCCAAAGGGATCCTTTGGGGGTTAGAATTGAATATTTCAGTGCTTTTTGTTCTGAAACCAGTTTAATGCTTGGAACTTATAAGTCTACAGATGACGAGAAACAAGTTTCGGAGTCAAAAAGTAATATACTTAAATTCTGTTGGGCGGCGGGACACTTGGTTACTCACCGCGAAGCACCAGTAGTCCTACTGCAACAGTGTTCCGCTGAACATCGGTTCAGAAAGCCTGATCTAGCATATATCATTGGCGTTAGTCCTGAGTAGTGGAATCGGCTGAATTCTTCTTATTGACACAATAAAAATGTAAACACTTCGAACAAAACCGGTTTTACGACTCACCGTCGAAGCCTCGTGCTAAGCGGAAGTCGCTGATCACTTAGTTTATCGACAGATTACAGTCATCAGGCCTTGGCAGTCTGAGTCTGTGGTCACAGGCTTCGGCTACAAGCTATCAGTCTATTATACAAAATACATGTACTTGTTCCATAATGATTGGTGCCGATTGATGCGAATAAGTGCTTCGTGACTGGCGACGCTTAAGCAGTTATACAACTGCAAGCTACAATTGAAATGACTAATGGGACAGCACCGAAAATTTTGTCGATCTTCCATTTCAAATCATGCATGCAGTCTACTTTATGAGCTAATTTTAGATGCTGGAACGACCAATCGAAAACCGAAGTAATTTTGATCCGATTTTCGATCCGCTGTGTCTGAGTTTACAAACGTTGCGGCCTGGCGACAGAGCGATTAAAATAACCGATTTTGTTGGAGACTTGTAATTAAGTTTAAATTATCAGACCCACCAACAATGAAAGAAGATTTGATCTACGGATGGTGCTGTTAAATACAGTGTGAAATCAGAGGTGGGGGGGATTGAGAATTTTTCGAGGTGGGGGGGGGGTTGACATGTGAGGTGAGGGCGTCAGAGTAATGTTATCCGAAAGAGCTTGAAAAATTGCGTTTTAATCTTAATAAACTTGTCACTATCGGTATAGTTTTTCATGACTGCAATGCCTGCAAATTTGTTATTTTTGTCAAAAAGACAAGGTAAGGCGAAGTAGCCTAATGGCAGGGGGGTTGAGGAGGGTTGAAAAATTCGAGGTGGGGGGTTAGAACCAACCCCCTCCGTGTAAAATGTTGACTGCTAGGTAGGGGGGTTGGATAATGGTAATGGGGGGCTCAATCCCCCCCACTCCCCCCCCCGGGCAATTCGAGCACCGATTAAATGTAATGTTAGGCAGTGATCCGTGACAATCAAAGAGCCCAGATTGCAAATATGCAAATGAAAGGATAAGTGACAAATAAACTAGCAAACCAGTAACAATAATTTATGTGCAAACGATGCTTTTGTTTGAAACAATAACTCATTGACTATTAAAGTATTGTTAGTTCTTGTTAATAGTAGCATTAGGCCTACTATTCAGTACTTTCTGCTAGTACGCTGAAGCTTATTACCTCATTGATTTTGCTGCATTATAGTGAAGAAAAATGATAAAAGACGCTTAAAAATATCGCCATCTTGCTAATTTATTTTAACTAAAATATCGGACTTGGGGTTAGGTCTTGTACACTTCAAACACCTTTTTCACAAATATTGTATTCCTTAACTATATACGCAAATCGCGTATAACGTAAATTAACTAGAAATGCCTTCTAGAAATGACCCAGCGACGCAAAGTTTAAAAGTCTCAAAGTCTCAAAGCTTCAAAGCCGCAAAGTCGCAAAGCAAAATGCATTTAAACTAAAATATCCAACTAGGGGTTATGAAGCACTGAAGCATAGGTCTATAGGAAGTCTTGATACATAATCGATTCAGCCTTGCTTGTAACTAAATACACTATCCATATTCGGCATTGCATGCCAGAATAATAATACTGGTTAATTGATGGGTTTCACGAGATAATAATTCACACAAATCTGTGATCATGCACGCAAGCGCCATAATTTACCTTCAATCCTTGTCGCATAAACAAGCGGCAAGATCTTGTCGCTTGATTATGCGATTCGAATATGGTTAGGCCTGACTCAGATGCCGCCATTTTGATTTACCAAACCGGATGTGACGTCATGCTAAACACGCAGATTAAAATCAAAAGTGTGACAAGGCTCTCGTTCAACTGTAAATTTTTGCATGCAGATTTTTTTGCATGAAAAGTTAAGAACTAAAATACAAGTGCTGAATTGACGTCACAGTTCCATTCACTGCTGCGCCGCGCGTCGCATCGCAGTGGTAGGCTGCAGTCAATTGCATTCTGACGTTAGCTCGCTGTTTGCATTTTAATTACAAACTTTTCATGCATGCAAATCTGCATGCAAAAAATGCATCGTGGAATGAGACCCCAAAGCAAAGGCGTCAGAAACTTGCAACCGAATAGCGAATAGACATTGGAAATATTTCTCGACTCCCAAGTCCCAACTAACGATATTGTGAAAATAGGTTTTCCGCCGCTTCAGACCTTCGGCTGACAAAGTCATCCCCACCCCAATCAATCTAGCTGATTCCTAACTACTCATACCTACTAATGACTACGTGTACAATAAAATTGTTCGTGAACGCGTTGATTTCATTTTCAGGTCGGAGGTTTCGAAGCAATACTTGTAATTCTCGCGCTGACACGCCACGCCAAGTGTCGACGATGTTGAAGTCAGCGTGGCGCGCCCTGGCGCTGCTGCTGGCCGTCAGCGCACGGATAAGTCATCAGCAAGGTGTGTACTGTGTAACATTACAACGACGAAGTCTTCAAAGAATAGGTATCTTCACTCAAAATGTGCGAAATTTGAAGTGTGTAAGAACAGCCAGGGTTGGTTTTCAAGCAACGATTTGAAAGGCGGAACACGGTTTCGGTGTCAGTTGCTATTTGTTGCTGTATTAAATTGCTAATGCATGCCAGAAATGTGAATTTAGTATGCCTCCAGAAACTCCATTGCATTAGCGCCGTTCCTCCATAGATTTTCTTAACGTGTGTAACATTGAGTGGATTTTAGCTGCATGTACGCTGCACGGTACCGTATGTTGCTTTCGGCAATATCCAATTTTATGGTTATACCTAGACTACACGAGTTGATGGAGAAGCTCCAATGAGCATACAAATATACACCGTTTCTTAAAATTACAGATCCCAATGAATTTCTTAAATATCTATGGCAGGCAATAAGCGCTGTCAATTAAATTTGTATCACATTAACTTCGATTATTGCTTCATATTTCTTCCAATTTTCGTTGCATTCCATCGAGCGGTCAAAAACATTGAGTAATCTAAGTTGACCCACGAAAGAAGCGTCAACCAAGTTGGGAAATTGCCGTTTTGAATCTCTTGTGCAAGCCAACAATAATTGTTTATACATCTTTGCATACTTTTTGCATACATCTTTGTGACAACTACAAAATGTTATAATTTGTCTCACTTTTTGCTTATTCAACCTATTCCATGCTTCAGATGTTCGACGCTGATTTTTTCTGATGCGCTTTCCCAGCTTGGTTGACGCATTTTTCCATAAGACAGCTTTGACTACCGGTGCGATTTTTAAACCGCTCCGTGGAATTCAACGAAAATTGATAGATATAAGCTATAAAGCAGTCATCCAAGTTAATGCGGTAAAAATTTCAGTTGCAACGCTTATTGCATTCCGTAGTTATGGAAGAAATTCCTTGGGTCTCTTAATTTTGAGACGCGGTGTAGATATTATTGTAAAATCAATTTTTGTCGATCATGGGTGTCAGTTAATTTTGCTGACATTTCTTTTCATTCAGCAGGGCCTCTTGCAATGAAATCAAACTGTCGAAATTTATTTCAAGTTCATTGTAAATTTCAATTTCTTTCAGCCGGATGTACTTACAGTTGGAATACTTACACCGGCGTGAATTCGCCTGGACTGGTCCAGCACAAATTAGAATCCAATATTTGAATAATTACGCAAATCTTGCGACGTGAACGGAAGATAGTAGTGATAACTATGTATAAATTCCAGGAGGTTGTAATACTTGGACGACTTATACGGGCGTGAATTCGCCTGGACTGGTCCAGCAAGGCGCACCAGGCACGTACACACAAGCGACCTGTCAAGCTGGCTGCATTGCCAACCCGACTTGCAACAGTGTCGACTTCAATAATCAAGATCTGACCTGCTGGTTTGGTACTGCCGTAAACCCAGCCAGAGTCGCCAATGGTCCCGTCATCCATTTTGATCTCATCAGAACGTGTGGTAATTATACCTACTTTCTGGCGTTATTTAAAATGTTTTTTGGATGTGAGTATCTCGCAAGACTACGTTAAAGCTTTTTATGCATCGTATTTCACAAACGAACTTTCATGCTAAGGTTTAGGCCCAGTATCTCAATAGAGAGGCCTACATGTATTTGCATAATCTGAGCTATTTGAATGATCTCAGATCCTTCAAATAACTCACAAACAATTGCGATGTGTAATTTGCCGCGATCTGATTAAGGCGTGACGTCATATCAGTTTTTTTTACAATAACTCTTGATTGAGCAACTGATCCTTAATGACTGACAGCTATCTTTCTCGATGGCTGATGACATTTTATGCAGATATGTGCAGGTACTCAGGGCATAAAGACATGAAGGTTTTTTAAATTCAAGGTGTTCGCTTTTGGCGTTGACAAATAGCCTACGGGATTAGAACCCGGGCGAAAAATAATTGTCTGTTTAGTACAGCTTCAATGCAATATCGAAAGTGCGGATTGACCTTAGGCCTACTCCTCGCTGTTTCGAAAATCATCAGTGCATGTTATTACTTTGGGTACATGATGTATAGAAGAATAAATCGAATTAAATTGAATTGAATTCAATTGATATTCAGGCCTACTTGTGAGGTACGGTATTCAGCTATTTTTGAAATTAATTATTATTTCAATTCGGCGAAAAGGTGGCTGTGCCAGCATGTGGACAACATATTCTGGATTCAATTCGCCTGGACTTGTCCAGCAAGGAGCTCCAAATACGTACAGCCAGGCGAGCTGTCAGGCTGGCTGCATTGCCAACCCGACTTGCAACAGTGTCGACTTCAATAATCAAGATCTGACTTGCTGGTTCGGTACTGCCATAAACCCTGCCAGAGTCGCTAATGGTCCGGTCAACCATTTTGACCTCAACCGAAACTGTGGTAAGAGTCTGACACTGTGCATTTATAATAGGTTGTGACATAAGTTAGTCAAAAACGTACCCCATTGGGTTCTTCATGTGGAACTTATACAATGTACATCATCCTATGGTTAAAAACGTTCATACAGATAATTAGCTATCACTATCAATATCTGTTACCGCGCTTGATGAAATTTTATGTATTCATTGCAAAGTTATAGCGTTTTGAAATTTGCTGAGCAGCGAATTTCAAAACGCTGCGCAGAGCAACACTATAATATACGCACACAAGCGGCAGCACTGCCGCCTGTGTATGTGCATATATAATAGTTTGCGTCCGAAGGTTTTTTTTTGATTACCGCAATTTATGGTAATCTAAGATCGGTAATTAACGGTAATACATTATAAATTACGGTAATTTATAATAAATTACCGACTCGGAAATTTATCCTGAAATTTTTCTTATAAAAACGTTAAATTTTTGGCATGAAGTGCACTTTCAATATATCTCATGCCAGAAACCAGGCCAGTTTGGTTGAAAACATGGTTGTTTTTGATGGAATATACTTCGATGTAGAATCCTAGCACGATTTGGAAATTTTATTTAATAATTCAAATCGTTCTGTAATTTGCCGGTCAGGAATTTACGTAGTTAGATTACCATAGATTGCCGTAGTTTACCGGTAGTTTAAGAATAGATTACTGGTGATCTAAATATTTTTAGTTTACTGATAATTTTCGAACGCTAATTATAGTATTGCTCTATGCAGACTGCTGATTGCTGTTGCTTGTCATACAATGATTTTGGCCAAGTAGCAATTCAGATTTTAACTGCATGGATGAATGCGATTGCAGAGTTAAACTATTTCTGACTTTTAAATATTGCAAAAGTTGAAGAGCGTCTCTTTTTACCCTACAAAGCGAAAAAATATGTAAATATAGCAGTCGTCAACAATGCTAGGACGGTGATAAGTCCGTATCAATAGCATTAAAACTTAGGATGTTATTTGCATTAGTTATAACTTATATGTGAAAAATACCACGGGGGTGATTTTGTCGGCCCACCCTGTATATATGTATTACATAGAGATTATTAGCTGATTTTTTATCAGAAAGATATATTTTTAAATGCTGCTACCAAATACATGATGTAAAGATATTTTTTATCGTGCAGAATTGAGAACAATGTTGACGCTTTTCTTACAATGCCTAGCGACGTAGCCTATAGTTTTAATATTCATGATGTCACTGAGTTTTCACAATGCTCTTTATGAGTCATTTATCACTAACAAATGGCCCTAGATCTAAATTTTATTAACTTACTCATTATTGGCCTTGTTAATTATTGATTGGATATACGTGAGCGTTCCATAATTAAAATATGTCTAAAGCGATACTGCTAGGTAGCCTACGTCAGATTTTTACTTATCAAACTTCCAAGATATAATCCTACGTTTTGCGGCCCATTTGTGAACAACCTCGGGATATTCATAATATTAGCCTGACGTTTGCAAGTCTTAAAGTGCATGCACACCTTTCGATCAAAACGAAGGAAGTTTTGTCGTTAAGGACTAAAGTCCGTATAGATTACTATAGAACTCGTCGAGCCGCCGACTGCTTGCGGTCGCTTGTCTTGGCGCGCAGACCTGACGTCATGATCGCTTAACGACGAACGCTGCACGCAGCATTCTTTTTGTTAAAATCAGAGTGACCTTAACGACGGCGGCTGGCGTTCGTTTTACCGAATGCGCGAGCACACAGAGATAACGTGTCTATTCTCTCAAACGAATGCCACGGTGAACTTCCTTCGTTTTGACCGAAAGGTGTGCATGCACTGTTATGCGGCTATGCCGTTTCGAATGCAACAGGGTTGTGCAAAATCGGGCTCAGATATTGAAGGGCCTATCACAAGTTGAACTTACAGGAGCAATAAATTAGACGCCAACAGCAGTGCTATTTCACTAAGTCAACTTTGCGTTAGTTTTGCAGAAGAGACATCTATATTTTATATCTTCGGCATACGCAATTATTTCATTTCTTGACATACTAAATAATAATTCGTCGCACACAGTTAGGCACTTGTCAGATCTTGAAACAAGTCATTGAAGGTCTATGAGGAAGAATGGTGCTTGCTACTGCGCGAGCCATGCATGGACTGCGTCTTTGTGTCAGAATCATTTGACAATATCTGCCCATCTTGTATTTTAGTAAAGGAATCAATTACGAATCAAGGCGAAGACTACCAGTAGGTCCTAGGGAGTCGTTAAAGTGGGCGGGAGCGTACGGGAGCAGCGCTCCCACTGGTCCCAAAAACTGAGAATAACACCTCCACTGCTGACAAGTGGACGGAACACACGGAAACGGGCGCTCCCACTGCTCAGATTAGCGTTCCTGCTGATTATGATAGGATGCTGTTAGGTGGAAAAACAAGGAGGCTATAATAAAGAAATAAACAAATGGCATGAAGTCAAGTATTTTTGAGAAGAAGCAGCTCGAACATCATGATGGAACAGCTCCCTCGTAACCGTGCAACAAAAAAGTTTCGATCCGCACCCTACACCCCCCCCCCCTCCCGCTCCGCTCAGAGGTTCAGCACGGAGAGAAGAAACTAGTATCCACGAAAAACCACTGCTTGCACTGCTCTGCCGAGACACTTTAACCATTAGTCTTAGGCCTAACTCAGTCTTTCATACTGCCCTTCTTATCGCTCCTTAGACATAGACAAATCTGTGCTAGTCAAGCCAGGTTTCGCATACCCCTGTTGCATTTGAGAGGGTACAAAAACTTTGAAGGATATGATACAAATTAATGACGAGATTTATTAGTATTACAAGGACGATGCTGCTTCGTCAGATTTTTAAAAATCTAAATTTTAATATGGGCCTCTAGGCCATAGAATGAGTATTCCACCAATCGCATATTTTAGATTTTTGAGAACTAAAAAATTGCCGAATTTTCACCGTTGTTGGAACTGACTTAAGGAAGGCACTAGAATAGATATTTAACGGACTTATTCTAAAAAATTACCGTTTTGTTCCACAGCCGCTGGATCAATCCCAGTTACAACGACAGCAAGTAAGTTAAACTTGGCTCGTTTCAATGCGTAGACAGTTGTGCATACAACTGCATATGTATTCATTAGCAGGCACAGTGAGCTCTTAAACACCCTTAGACTCTTGTGTATCTCTTTAAATGGATTTAAATTGTAGACTTAATTATAAACATCTAGCATCAGAGCATCAGTTGTTATTATTTTGCAATTAATTTTAAATATATGCTTTTATGAAACATTTAGCAATTCTGTAGCGTAATTATTTTTCAATTTTCAACTTTTACGATTCAAAGCCGTTTCGTTCCGAGGCACTTTATCTGCACTCTCATTCAGAGTCCTGTGTTGTCCAGACGGAATTGTTTTAATCACAGGCCAATACATTACTGCCTGTTTTTTCACCTGGGAATAGAGTATCAGGTTATAAAGAAATAAAAATTAGTAAATAATATAATTATTATAATAAATCAAAATCAGAGTTTTTGACTGCCATTCTAAGGCGCTCTAACGGTAAGCCTGTAACGCTGTGTCCATGTTAACGCAGGGTATACGTTTATATTGGAGCTGAGTTTTTACAGCCGGATGCCCTTCCTGTCGCGAACCAGGATAATGAATTATCCTGGACGATGATTGTCAGCTAGCAACACTAGTCTTGTGTGTTGGACAGCCTTGCTGAAGGGCGTGTATCGCATCATATTTGCGGCGCCGGGACAACTAGCGGCCGGGACAGATAATAAAAATACTAATACAAATAATGATGATGATCATCATCGTTTCTGATGTCCATTCTAATGCGCTAGAAGTAGGCGTGTAATATTTATCTTTAATTCACACAAAAAGTGTAGCAAACATAGTAGGCCTTCGAGAATATTACGAACAAAACACAATTGCAACTTTAAAGAAAAATAAGTAAAGCGTTATAGTTCAGCCAATATGATCATACAAAGATAAACATTGCTGAAAGTAATCCGAATAAGAAAATCCGAGGACAAAATTGCTTCAAATTTTTTTTTATATGCACACTTTATAAATTCAAATTTAAATTCACTTTTTACACATATGCTGCAAGCTTTAAATTCTGTGTCGGTCCATTTACATAGGTGATAGTACAAGGATGTCACACATGATAATTTTAATAAATTGATTTTAGCTGCATATAAACTATCAAACAACTTCATTTTATTTGTATCCTAGACCTTTGTACAGGATCTTCAACAGTTCTGAGTTCAGAGTAAAAACTGTGCCGTTTAAAAGCAATAACTGTAGTTCCTCTAACTAGACATAAAAGGCTATAGCCAGTGAAAAATCTAAAAGTTATTTAAATTAAGTCCAATAAGCAAATAGCCCATTATGTTGTGTATATGAGTTTGATGAAACTAATGGGTCCAGCCATGACTGCCATAACCTTCCGCCCTTCTGGACGGCATGTACTATTTCATGCAACAGGCTCAGGTGGATGCACCAATGCTTGGACGACTTATACCGGTGTGAATGCTCCTGGACTGGTCCAGCAAGGTGCCGCTAACACATACAGCCAAGCGAGCTGTCAGGCTGGCTGCATTGCCAACCCGACTTGCAACAGTGTCGACTTCAATACATTGGATCTGACCTGCTGGTTCG
>JAQIWG010001272.1:0-25411 GCA_034695025.1 Chamaedrilus cognettii
GATACCCCCCCCCCCCCCCCTCCCGGAATAATGTTTGGTGGGAGAGGTCGAAAATAAGGTAGTAGCCTGTAGGGGCGGTTGGAGTGATATGATATCCCCTTGTTTAATTTTAACTAAGTCTACGTTTTAATTCATATTTAAAGACACGTCGTTTTCAGCACACTCATTATGCTTTTCCTTATGTTAGTTCCGGTGTCAGAAAATAAACAGTAGCAAAAACTGCTTGTAAACAATAGGTCTACCCCCGCAAGTTTGGGAACAGATAATTGATTGCAGCCCAGAGCTTCCCGGACGAGTCGTAAAAGGCGACTAAAGAAGGGGGGCGATTGTGTGCTTATCCCCGAGACACTGATAATAGTCTTTGTTACTACATACGGACCACGGTCCTAAACTCAAAAACCACGTAAAAAAGGCCTATTTTAGACTCCTCCACCCTCCTCAAATACAGTTAGGCTGACGTATTATTTATGCAGTTTTATTTGCTTATCATACCGGTATATTACAAATATACAATTTAGAATTATTGAGACTGGCATGTTGCGTTATGCCATAGTCACGGCGTATTCTTACAATGCTTAATTGCGAGAAAGCAAATGTTGTGCTAATTGCCTAAATCAGTCATGAAAAACACAGCATGCAACAGAAACATGATCATCTTTTGGTTCTTTTGCCATCCCCAGGCACATCTCATTGAATGGTTTGTGTTTGTGTTTATAGGTTGGAATTACAAGCGGATAGAAATGGCGGGGAATGATTTGATGCACTTTCAGTCGTCCCAGGAGCATGTCTACAGAAAGGCCCTCAAGGTGGCCGTCTGTGCCGTCTGCAGCGAAGCTGGGTTCACTAATGCAGAGGAAGATGCTGTGGAGACTTTAACGGAGATGCTTCAGAGTTGTAAGCTTTCCTGCCTAGAATGCATGGTCGTTCAGTTTGAATACATTGAATGTCTGATTGTAGATCGTTTATACTTTTATGTATGCGAATACATTTTGCCTAGCCTATACATTTTGTAAAAAAAAATGCAGAATGATAATTTACTGCTATTATATATTTAAGGTTTATCCAATTAATTTTTCATTGCTTTTCTGAAGGTTGTTCTTTGAAATGGGCACATATGCAGCATATACAGTGTAACACACATGCACCTTGATCCTAGTCCAACTTAGGTTCCTAATCTGCGCATCCCTAACCCTAGCTTGCTAACCCTAATACAGCTCTGACCAGAACTAATTTAATGGTCACTTGGCATGTAGGCTGATTGACTATAATAGGCTGCGTAGCCTAAATGTCACCCTTTCCGAAGTGTAGTGTTTTAAAATTTGTGATAGAAACAGTTCTTTAAGCTTAAGACTGTCAAAAATAATTTGAATGCTAGTAATCTATAAATAAATTAGTGCCAGCGATGTTGTTAAATGTTTACTGTATATGGATTGTTTGCAGTTGTGACAGAGTTAACGCGGAGCACCAAAGGCTTCAGTGAGCTGTCTGGCCGAACCGAGCCTCTTGTGACGGACGTCATTATTTCTCTCATCGAAATGGGTACGGTTTGTTGCGAGTTGTATCTTGCGGATCTAAAAAAAACGATATTCTAGTAAGTCATTATGTTGTTTGTTGACCAGTATGTTGCAATTGTAAACAGATCTTAAAATTTGATCATTGGGTTTCGTGAATCTTCGGTCTAATTAACTTTATTGATTTTATTTATTTTTGGTTAATTATGCGTTTTTATTATTTTTGAAAATTAGTCACATTTTGAGTATTATTACTGTCGCAGGTCAGAGAGTGGATGCGTTGCCAGCATATGCAAGGAGGCACAACCGAGTTCAAGTGCCTGAGCGTATGTTACAGCTCTTTGCAATTTCTATGACAGATTTAAATTGAATCTCAATAGTATTATTAAAGTTACTTCAAATGAAAATGCGTATTGATGTTGAGAAGAAAGCTTCTGGAAGTGTGAAGTTGAGATGGATAAAGCAAAAATCATTTAAAGTTTGTATGCATATTTTTTTATTTAAACGGCATATGCATTAGAAGATGATCTTTTTCGTCATAAACCATTTTTTATTTCGACATCGTTTTTCCTGTGTACAGATAATTCAGCTTATATATGCGATGACTATGGTTTCAATGCCTTCGATGCATTTTTATTTGTTATTTTTGACGTTAATTGACTTTGTTTCTTGTGACAGCTGCGGTGGCCACAGCGACATTGGAACAAAAGCGACTGCAAGTCGGTACAAGGAGACCGCATAATTCTCACATCCACACCTTTATGCCACCGTTTCCAGATCCGCACACTTATATCAAGTCACTGGTGAGTTTTGCAGAAAATATTCAAAGTTTATAAGTAAATTAGTGGAGAATTTTAAAATATTGTTGTGTGGATTTTCTAGTAGGCTTAAGATGTTTGGTATTCATTGTCCTTGTATTTTATAAATTCAGCACTTGAGTGTGTTTTGTTATACGCAAGTTTGAATTAAATTTATTTATTCTTTCGCAAATATTGACAAGGAATCGTCGAGCAAGCTTTTAATATCGCTGTTTAACATTTTAATTTTATGGGAATTATCGATTATTAATTTTTGCTCAGACGCACAAGGCGCCGTGCTTTGAGTATCAGACTATCCGCGAGAAGGCCGCCGCACAGAAGCGTGACGTTGAGCGCGCGTTGACACGATTCATCGCCAAGACTGGCGATACGGAAAACCTTTTCCCCGACGATCCATACGCGTATCCGCGTATGTATTGGTCTATTTTGTTTCAGGCTCTTCTGCTGTGCGCGACTGCGCGTATGAGTTTGTTTTTAAAAATTGAGTTTTTGAATGACGATATTATTGAACTATATTTATACTTCTAGATGAATTTGTGTTTTCGTTTGAAAACACCTATCAGATTTAAAAAATGAGATTCAATTAATGAAGCGTAAAATTGTATTCATATTTAGATATATTAGTAGAGTTCATATAAATAAGAGTTATGGATTTAATATGTAACACAATGTAAGACTCGTTATATATTCAGTTATTTTATGCGCAGTTCAGCAGCTTTGGCAAATTATAAATAATGAATATATCGTTGTTTGTTGAAGATAAAATACTCAAATCTTTTATTTTATTTTGCTTGCTCTAATACCTAGTGCCAGTATTGAGTCCATGTTCATTGAATCAATGGCCGTACAGTGTGCTTTGTGTCGACAGTGATAGCGAACAAGCCGAAGCCTCTGCCGTACATGGAAGCCCTGATGCCCAAGGACCAAGATCTCGACACAACGCAGCAGGTAGAGGACGACGACAAGAGAACCAATCAGGTCGCGGAAGCCGAACAAGAAACCAACGTGAAGCTAGAACGAAGAGACTCGACTGCCGCTAATGTTGCGACAAAGCCAGACATTAGTGTCGCAAACGCTCAGTCTCTGGACCTAGTAGACTCGGACAGTCAAATCGACAATCCGTATCTGAGGCCTATCAAAATGCCAAAGTTGAAGACTACTTCTAAAAAATATAAGTTTTGATACTGACTGTCAAAGAATATAAACTTTTATACCAAATGCAAGCAGTTTCTTGCTGTTGACATCAAAAAATATTTGTATCTGTCCATGTCAGTGTAATGTAAGGGATTGCCTGCAGTTTGTAATTCAAGTGCATTCTCTATTTGAGCACCTGCAACGCGTTCTCAGTTTTACCAAAAACAGCACCAGATGCGAAATCTCATATCAATCAGTTTCCAGAGATTGTTTTTCAGCAGAGGCTGAAGCTATGATTAGGAATGCACTGTCGTGCCGCGTTGCGGTGTATTGGACGTGTGCTGGAAGCAGTAAGGGAATTGAGACTATATAGAAAGGTGGATGCCGCGTTGTTACGGCACAAAAGTAGCAAATTTTTAATGATGATTTAAATACAAGGATAAAAGGAGTCACGATATTAACGTTCACGCATTAATGTCTAATGGATTGTTTTACAATATCATGCGGCTGAAGTTTATTGTCATTAATACTATTTTTAAATTATTTAAATAGTACAACTATGACGAGATGAAAGGCTTTTATATTTTTAATGACAGATTATTTACAGTTGAAACAAAATATTTGTGTCTGATATCTATTGTAGGCTACAGCTGCAATGTAGGCCTATATATTATGCGAATGATAGACATAAAGCTAATATCAAATCGTACACCGGTAATTAGATCTAATGTTTTATTTTATAAAGTTTAATCACTGTCACGTAGGCCTAGTCCAGCTCCACAAAATCACTGTTCATAAAAATTAAAAGATTAAGTCTACAATTACTTATATTCTAAAATAACTATTTGTATTTTGTAACTCGCAACATCGCTGACTATTGAATATGAACAGTATAAGCGTGAACAGGCCACCACCAATGAAACTTTAACAAATATAAAACTAGCAGCAAGGACTAGTAATAACTATCAATAATTATTCGCAGAACAAAACCTGTGTAACTGTAACAAATGGTTGGAATAGTTACAAACTGAATAAAATGTGCGTAGAGATATACTGTAAAACATGAAATTTTCGCTTGCATGTCATTTTGGCAAATGTTGCGAATCGATTTAACTTACAAAAATTAGGCCTACATGCACAAAAATTAAAATCACTGAAGCTATTTTGTGGAAGGCATCAAAAAAGCAAAAATAAAGTGAAGTGAGAGTTCAGAGAGACAAAATCCAAAAAATCGCATGCAGCAAAAAATTTCTGTTTCACAATAATTGTTACCTCTCATATCAACAGTTATATTTTAATGGATCAGCTAGGTTTCATAACAAACACTACCGGAATGGATTTTAAAATGAATGCTAGTATTGTGCAAATCAGAAGTTGATTAAATTTAAAATCAAATTATGCTATCCAACTAATTTACTTTTAAAATGAACAATTGAATGTAGGACTTGCTAGAAAGAGCTCATTGACGTACTTATGCGCGCAAATAAAACAAAGACGTAATTATGCGCAATTAAAGCAACGATTTCAGAGAAGATAACTAGTACTCTATTATCAAGGAACTAAATTAGGGTCATTCGCCCTCGCTTTAAATTATTTTTAACTGGGATAAACTATTCACAGATATTTTAATTAATAAAAACACAAAGGCGAGAACTTCTGTTGCCCAACCGCCAGGGCTAACGAGTGCGCAACATTACAATGAAGAATTAATCGGCTACATTTCACTGGAGTGGATTCCTAAGACAAGAACTAATTAATAATCATGCAGTCCATACAAAGTAAATCATTCATGGTTCAGTGAGGAAATCAAAATACTCAAAACAGCATGATACGTATCAACGGTCATTACCAGCAACTAAACGAACGCGTCCAGTGTCATAAAAGAAAAGCACCAACTTCTATCGATGAACCGTATGGCAGAATACATTCTTTGAACGAGTTACGGCTGTGCATAACTTTATAATGGTTATGATTAGGAGTTGGTCTGCAATACCTTAGTAGATTGTTCAGCGACTAAAAATAAAAAACGGATTTTAAACGATCCTGCACATCGTAAAATTACGTATGAACACCCGGCTGAATACACTCAACGTTCAGTGAACAAATAAAACTGACACAACACAGTGCGCTACTACACAACGCCCACAATCAGCGACTAGACGACCACGTCCGGTGTCTACTGTTGTCTGTCACCGATGATGCGCCATCTACTGCGCAGCTGCTGCGCGGTGCGCCCGCGCGCAAACTGCTGCAACGCCAGGATGCCCTTCCAGTTGTGTCCAAGGGTCCTCACACCCTCCGCCAGATGGCGATCCTCCACCATCGAGAACGGAATGGTGTGGCGGCGTGCACTCGCCGAAGTGTCCGGGGACTCGCATGCGCCGGACTTCTGTGTCATTCACGCAGCAGCGTTATTCTCACTACACGAAACATAACTATAAGAGTTTTGAGAAAATAGATTTGGCACGAATCGAATAAAATTATGGAATCGCATATCAACACAGCCACATTTAAGGGACATTATTACGTAAAACAATAATGAGAGAAAACTCATCTGAAAAAGCAGATCACTAAAGCTGCATGAATGCCATTCCATTATGGCCGTTGATTGGTGAAATCATGCTACTCTGCATTTGCTGGACAGGTCACCACTGGGCACAGATAAATGAAACCTATGGCGGAACAGCAGCTATAACACTGCGCACACTTTAAAGAAGTTAGAACCAGTGATCAATTTATCAAATCTGCACTAAAATAAACCAGAGTATGATCTAAATATTCCACGCTACCGACTTGTCCATTTATGCACAATTGGGAATGTTACAGCGTACATCACCTAATCGGAACACCATGACCTACAGCGTGAACAAGAGGATCAACTCGCCATCATCTGTTTGTGCTTGTCCTTCAGATCCACTGCGGTCCTGCTCGGGTGGAACTGGAATGTGTGCAGTATCTGGCTCCACGCTCTGCCCAGTCGATCCACGCCCCTCAGGATTGCTTCCGTCTCCCCGCGGGAGAAGGGAACGCGCGTGCGCCGGCTGCGAACACTTCCGCTCTCCGAGGCAACGCTCGAGTTTAAGTATCCTGCGGTGCTCCGGGGGCCAAAGTCGTTACCAGGCGGAGTGAGCTTCTGTACGAAACGTACATACACCAACATTATCGCTCATTGAAGTTGAATGGTAAAGAGTTAATTGAAAATGGTTAAATGGTCAGTTCATTGAATTAGAATGCAAGAGGGTCATGTACAATATTCTAATAGCACAGCTCTATTGCAGTATGCAAACCGAAGCTACTAGAAAACAATGGTGTACAAAACAAACTTTATACGGATCCAATACTAATTTATGTTTTAACTATACAAATACTATAGTACTGCCCAATAATTATCAACGATAAAGTAACAACAATAATAAAAGAAAACTTTGTTTTGAGCATCGCATATATTTTATATTTTCATATAACTTTGAGCCACCAATTACAGCCAACAGGTTTACATTTTTCAGCCAAAATACATGTAGACAGTTGCTGGCGACAGAACAGCAGATACTTTGGGATCAGACCTCAAACTTCCATTCGCTGGAGTCGGTCTCGCTGCTTGACTCCGGTGCGTACGGATCCTCCGTGCGCTGTTCTCTCTGCCGCCCTGACTCCGTTCTTGGAGGACGCGTCAGAACGCGGCTGTGGTCCGCGGACGGTCTGACAGTCGAGGAGGCTCTGATGGTGGAGAGCCACTTGCGCTCCAGTTCGCGCATGCTGCGGTGCATGGGGCAGGTGTGTGCGCTCGTCTCTAGCGCCGCGCCGTACGTGTGGCTGTTGAGGGGCGGCTGGCCCGCAGCCGGCGCTCCACCACAGCCTGCAGGACACAGCCGATTTCCGTTATCTACCAGAAATTTCAAGTTTGGCAGTTCCATTCGCGCTGCTATACAATTTAATAAGTACACAAAGTGTTAACGTAAGAGCTGTGCATAATGATAAAAAGTCTCTTTTCCGTCAAAATATTACAAAACACATAGTCGGAGTCAACACACACATCAGTCACAATTTTGACAAAACTTAAGTGTAATGCGATAATACTGAACGCTAAGAGCAGATGTAAGGTGACAAAACTTGTTCTTTTCTTTGCCTGAAATTTTCTCATCGTTCTGATAGCATTATATTAATTTACTTCAAATTTATATCTCTATTCTATTTATTTAAAAATCTCTGGTCCTTCAAATTTCAAAAATTCAGTGGCATTTTAAATGCTCTTAAAATAACATCCATTTACTAGTCAAACTTTACTGCTGACTTTATGGTGCAAGACTTGAAACAGCGTTCACCATTTACCTGGACAGAGCTTGTACTTCTTCCAATTGTTCTCCGAATAGCAGCCTTTCCCATTGTAATTCAATTGAATGGACTCAGTGATGGCTTCCTTTCTCTTTCCCACATCACGGCCAGCAGCAGCCAAGAGCTGACAGTCAAACTCAGACAGACTTCGCGTACAAGAGGGCGCGCGCATCAACACACTCCCTATTCTTTTGTTTGGCGCGACACGCACCGGTTTAGGTTGTTTAAACACCGCAGCAGCATCATCATCCACTTCCATATCTGATCGATGATCTTCAATTTGATTCACTGCTGAACTCGCATCACCTCTTTCATTCCATGGATTGGAGGAATGCCATTTACGGAACTGGTTCGACAGTGATTGAGGTGTAGGCATCGTATTCTTACTAACGATGGTGTGGTTAGCTTGGTTGTCAGGATGAAGGCTGTTTGAGGAAGCAGTCGGTCGAGCATGAGATCTGAAAACAAGCTCCTGTTCGTGCTGAAGAGTATTCTTATAGCTGGAATTCTCATTCTTGCGCTTCGTATCACGCAGACCCAGCTGATTGCGATGATCGCCCGCGACGATCCAGTCATTGACGGGCGTAACTCTAGCCTTCTGAACACCGCTGGCCCTAGATGGATCCAAGGGTGTGGACGATCTCAAATAATTGTCCAACAGTGATGTTTGATCAGCTGCAGTGGAAGTGGCATGAAGTGCTGACATCATGTCCAATTTCCTCTCAAATGAATCCAGCTTGTGGCTCAATTCATCTAAGCTGAATGAACCAAAACAAGAAATAGAATAACGAATAAAAAATAATAAATCAAGAACACAAATAAAAACGTTTGTGATATGTACATGGCTAACAAGGACAATGATGTTGTATATCTCAGCGACTGTATTCAATTTAAAATGATATGGATGTTTCACACCCAGCTCTGCAACAACTAATGAGTAACATAAACGTGCTACATATGATAAAATGCACTCGTGTATCTCAAGAAACTAGCCACGATTTCAGATTTCGGCAAGGAGTCGTGCAAAATACCATCAATAAATTTGCAAGCATCATTAAGCTATCGATGTATTGCATATCGATGTTTGAGACATTCACTCACAAATTGGTGTTCCGGTCAGTCAACATTGATTTGTTACTGATTCCAACTTCATCCGGAGAAAGCCGTGAATCTACGATACAAATAAAAAGGATATACAATAAGACAGAATTTGCTGATTCTATTGAATCTTATTGAACTTTAAATATCCGTCATCAAATAGAAATAACTGTTAAATATTTTCATAGATAATGCAAACACTTCATTGTAGAGTACTACTTTATCTCAGACAGAATAAATACGGTGTTGCCAATCATAAAGCAATAAAATACTAAACATTCAATAACAGACTAAATAGACCTACTTAAATCTCAAATAATATATAGGAACATGAAATATATGTTAAACTTGGCAACATCAAGAGAAGAAATGATTTTTGGTCAAACAAACATTTGGCAAATTACTAAGTCTACAGAGTACAGATACTGTACAGAGTAATTCACCAATGACCAATGACCTTTTTTACTATTAGTAGGGACTAATAATAAAAAAGGTCAATCTCGTTCTGAATACCGTTAGTATTGATATTTAGTCAGAAATTCTGAGGTAAAAGGCACTAAATTTTTTGTATCTTATCTGAGTACTTAACATAAAAAATTTAATTTAAAATGTCCACATCAACCCTAACCCCTGTTGGAGCAGAGACACAGTAGGTAGGAGACAGCGTTAGAAAGCTCCTCATCGCGCAGTTCTGTGAGGAGTCGAACCAAGACGGACAGTCCTCCAATATCCACCAACTCCTTCTGATTACGAGCTGCATGCAAACCAATCAAACGCGTAAGGTGTCGTGTACGATACACATACTTCGCACTTACATCAAATATGCTTTGATTCAAGAATGCTCAATCTCAATGCTTTGCACAAAACACTAAGATCCCAATGGTGTCACTGAAAGCGCATATATTTCCGGTTCATCGTAATCTTCATGTCTGATCATATTTCATCCCTGCAAGATCGCAGGTCTCCACAAAATCATAGTCCCTTGGACATGACAAACCTTCAGTTAAACACACCTACACATTTTAAAACTTTTCAATATTTTTTAACTATAATATAATATAAAATATAATATAAATGGTAATGCAAACAACAAAATCAGGCTCAAATCACAATGCACGTAAAGAAATTGTAGCACATCAAAAAAAACTTTAAAAACATTATAATGCAATCAACTTAATATAGCCAGAACAATTGTTTTTAACGTTGAGAAAGCCGCAGCAGTTACACATACCAGCATCTTCGACAAGGTGAACGAGAGTGAGCACAATCTGGAGCGCATGGTGGACGGTCAGATCGGACGATCTCAGCAGTCGCACCAGGATGTCCATCAGTCCCAGCGACCCACACGTCTCAGCATTACACTCTACACGCAGCGCTTTACACTCTACACACCTCCGCATTACACTACACTCAAAAACATTACACTCTACACTCAACACGGTGCAGCACTTGATTGGCGTCACGCTGTGTAGGAGCATTACATTGTGTAATACTACCTTGTACAAATAGCCTACCTTGTACAAATAGCCTGCATCGTGCAAATAGCCTTCATGGTGAGAAATAACTTGCATCATGCAAATGCCCTTCAGTTATTGAATGCATAACTAAGGATGTACCCTTGAAGTTAGTGAAACAGCCTACGTCGAGAAGCTAGCCTTGCATCAACAGCAAATATTTGCTACAAGTATTCCTAAATTCTTGACTAAAAATTATTCTACGATCCTAAACTTCGTATTTTTAATCCAATACGCGCAATCCTTTGTTTTAAATCGGGAATGCCGCTCACTGCAGTCCATGATGGCGGCATCCAGGGTCCTGACGCAGCACACGGTGACGTCACCGCTGGGTCCCGAGCGAGGGAAGCGTTGAGCGGCCTTGGACAGCACGGACAGGAGGATATCCAGGCCGCCACACAGCGCCACCTGCTCCTTGTTACCAGCTGGGCAGTGGCACAGCAGCAAACAACAACAGCAACATTACGATCTGAATGCTTGTTGCACTGGCTTACGATAATTTCAATGGTTGCTTGTAAGTTTTAAAATTCGCTGCTGAAATTAACCTACGTTAACACAAATTGGTGTGATTCGTGCATATATACCAAATTCAGAATAAACTTAACCCTTAATTGAACACTATTAGGCCCTGAGCCCTAATTTTAAACCCAAAAGGCTTATGCCTTATCTCTAATCCTATTTAGTTCCATGACAAAAGAGTTCATGAGAAATCAGCTGCCGGTGTAAAATCAACAAATAATTCGTGCTTAAGTCTTCAAAATAATCATTTCAAGTCACTACGATTCATTTGATATATCAGTAATTAATTAAAATCTTAATAAAGTAGTATTTTTAATCAATCCTGATAAAGCCCTTTGAAAGTCACGCGCATTATTTTCCAATAGAAGTGAGTTATAAAAGATCTGTATTTAATGTGCAGAAATTTTGTCCATACGGTGGTCAGCCACTGCAAGGCTGATGAAGGTCGTGAGGGTTGCAATCAACTTGGGTTCACTGCTCTGCTCCAGATACTTGAAGGCTTCCGGGAACACCCTCGAGCATATTCTCTGGTTCTCCTCTAGAATATAACGACAAACTCTATCTCATAATGTCAAAGAATTTTATTATATATTACTCAGTTATACACACACACGAGCACGCACGTTTGGTTGCTTCTCTCCCGACTTAGCCTATTAAGGGTAGGCCAAATTTGCTCAAAGTTTAATAAAACACAAACGTTATATATATTTTTGCTAATGCATTTCCCTTCAAAAATATTTCATAATAATACAGAGAGCGCTGATTGGATCAGATGACATCATAACCTGAGATTTATATTTAGCGCTCGATTGAAAAAAGCAAAGAAATATTTGAAAATAAAAAATTAATAAAATAAAAACCGGCATTAATGTTATAGTGCCAGTGCAATTATTTCATAAGCTGACCATTCTGCGGATTGTTGACGGACGTGCTGAGAGCTCTGGTCACATTGTACCACAGACCATCACTTGTCGACGATAAAGCATTTCCACCAGGGTTATCTAGCCACCCTATGATATCCTTGTCCTTGCAACCATAGTGGGACGCAGACCCATCTTGGCCCTCGTAACTCGATCTGGGCAAATTATGCAAGTTAGCATGAAATTAATTATTGCAAAAGGACATCAAGGTCATAAGAGAATATAACGATGAAGGACTTGTTTCAAAATAAAGCAAGACTTAAATTTTATCTAGATAAAAATTGAGAGCAAGCTATCAATGAATACAGCATCAACACAGACCAACATAAATTTGACGACACTGCAGATCAGTAAATTTGAGAGCAGTTATACTTGGGGCATATCAATTCGGCATCTTCCATAGATTTATGTCATAGAGAGCCATCACATTCTGCCAAAGTATTTAATGGATGACAAGAGAATTCTGTGAATATAATTTTAGAGCTAAATGCAATATTAGGCAATAGCTTCATGTGAATGACATATGTACATGTAAACTGAGCAGTTGACGACTCACACAAACAGAGCAAGAAGTCTGACGAGACAATGCGATCGTCTCAGAAGCGTCTGACCCATCCCTGAACAGCGCCGACAGTCATCCAATCACATTAACAGTCACTTCGTTGTCTACCTAAAACGAATCAATGTTATATAAATTTGAAAATATTGAATCAATTATAATAAATATCATAAAATGAAGAATTACTACAGCTTATCGTTTCACTCTTTTTAACCACTACAGACAACACCACAGCAAGGCGCTGTGGTGTAGTAGATAAGGCATCTAGATGAAAGGAACGTGGTGTGGCGGTTCTTATCCCGTTGCTGGAAACTGCAAAGGCCGAAAACAACAACAAAATTGCGTATGGCGCAACAGCCCTTCAGCCAGAAGTGTACGAAGACGTGTAGCGAGCTGCTAACCATTGTGCCAGGTGATTTATTTATCTGGTTGGCATCAGGAATGGCATCTGGCCTTATAAATCCAGCTCCAGCAACCTTAGCCAAGGGGCAAAACATCTAATCACATGTTAGAATATAAATGTACACGTTTATCAGACTAGAAGACAAAGAAAGTGGAGGGAAAGATTTGTAATTTAAGGACCGTGTGTCTAGTAACAAACACTATTACAGTCCAGCCTTGTGCAAGAGAGCTGGCACAGAACCGCTCTCCCTTCTTTAGTCGCCTCTTACGACTCGCCCGGGGAACTCTGGGGAAGTCTGGGCTGCAAGCCAAGTCTCTGTTCCTCAACTTGCAAACAGTTAACTAGCTCTAGTCACGAAATTTAATTGAAACGTGAGTGAGATTTTATTCTGAAATCTCACCATAGTTGGCGACGAGGCAGATAACGAGAAAGGATGCGACTTGCTTAGCTTGGATGCTGGTGTCCTCATTCAAGGCCTCATGCAGGAGGGCAAATATTGAGGGCTTGCACAACTCCTTCTGGGAAAAAACTGCAGAGAAAAACTATTATATCTAGCACTCGATACGTTGAAGACAAGTTGAGGCAAATTAAAGATTGGAAACAAACCTTTAATCAAACACAGTATAAAGAACAAAAAGCTAATTTGTTTCATTATCAAAACAGAGTAGAACAGCTCATTTAGACATAAACAAGGTGTAATATGACAATGTTCAATTATTATCTCATCCTGATACCAAAACCCATATCTTTACTGAACACAGTTACTGCTGTTATTAAGCTGCCAAGCTGCGTCCTAAGAGCTTAGCTTACAGGATAAAATATATGTTACAAAAAAAATTGAAATATTATTAGAACACTAATCATACGGTACTTAACTATTAGCCCATATGTATTTTTATTTTTTAAATAGGTTAAAATTTATAATCTGACCGTTCCTGTCAACGGCACATCCAAGGCAATAAATGGAAATTTCTTTGATCTCTGCATTTTCTGTTATCGTGATTAGATTTTGAATCAGATCAAGTCCTTTAGCCGCTCGCAGATGATTCTTCATCGCATCTAAAATCATACATCATACTGATTATATGGGCTATTGTGTAAGAAATAAAGTTAACGAATAAGAATTATAGACAATTCTCATACGCTTTCGTGATGCTTATCCTTAAGGCTTACTGCAGCTATAGTGGCAGTATGGTGGCTGCAAAAATTAAAAATGGCCTACGCCTCATTAAAAAAACCAAAAAACTATTGAAAACTGCTCAAACGATAGACGCAGTTTCACATAAGTGAGACCCTTGTATAACAGATGTGTTAACTCTATGTTAGCCATGAATCAACATGTGTCATTTGAAAAAAAATGGTAAGTGGAAACAGGTGCATGCGCACTGCTTGAAAGTGGGAGGAATTAGGGGCATTTATATATTGATATTGCTTTCTAAACAGTCTTCTTGTTGCATCTAATTAATAGCTTTTAAAAACATGATGTCTTGATGAATTGTCCAAAGGGGAATGGACGCCTCTGTCTATATCTTTATTTGTATATACCCGTTACGGTACCCTAGTCCATTCATTCACATTATTACTGTCACCTCAACTCCTTATTCAACTCCAAACTAATTAACACAACATATAAATTTGATATAGACCTAATAGTCTAATACCTAGACCTAGGGAAATTAAATTATTAGATGATCCATATGAAATCTCAATGTCTGTGATTACAAGTAACTCAAAGATCAATATTATTAAGTATGTTTAGAGTAATGCGTTTGAACTAGCCGACTAACCGTTGCTTTTGCACATGGAGGCGATCCCAATCAGCGTGTGCTTGAGTGCCGGAGGGTTGCTCAGCTGGCTGCCGATACTGGTCAAAAGAATGTCCAAATCTTTCTTCATTTTGCTCATGACGCAGTTTCAATTCCTCTGACCTTAGGCCTAATTGGCGTATCAACTATAGCTCGATCTACTAGGCAGCGAGGGCGTAGGACGGGGGGGGAGCTCCCGGAGAGGGACTACGAGGGATATGAGATGCCACGAAGCCAATTAAGCATGCCAATGTTCTACAATTTTACCACTTTGTGTCAAAAAAACATTTTCGTTTAAGTTCAACCACGTATGGGCAGCTAGATTGACACTCCAAGGTAAATCCCTGCCTAATATTATGCCACAAGTCGCCGCTGTGGAGTATTTTAAGTCGCCCCAGCGATTTATTGTATTTCTATTTTTATTTTATTTTATTTTTCAGCAGACGAAAAATTTAAAAATCCCATAATGCTCTGCGGGTTTACGGTGAGTGACCATATTTAGTCCAGAAAAACAATAATAATGACGACAAAGTTAGCAGGAGTAGGATAGCACTCCAAAAGCAACGTTTTTTAAAACTCTACTCCGATTTGTAAATGGGTAGGAGTAGCATTACTCGCAACAACGGACAATGGTGAAGTGGGCTTACTCTAAGCCTATACTCCGTTTTGAAAGGCATAGGAGTGCACTAGGCCTACTCCTGGTTTATAGGTATCAGGCGTAATGTTACTCTTTAACTGGTAACTGAACTCTGATGATGACCGTTACAGTAGCATGATTCTGTTATTAATTATTGTAATAATATTCGTTACAGTAGCGACTTCTGTGCTGCGGTTGTATTATCATTATTGATCTATGAAACTTCAATAATAGGCTATATTTTGTGAGTGATCGAGCGTTCAATACTTGGGCACACAGACAACACAAATTGGTTTAGGTTCAGCATTCATGGCTTTTCTAATCTGTGTGTACTGGGTAGCGGTCAGGGGTCTGGGGTAGCCTATATAATTATTACAACATAATTACAAGTATAAGCGACATTGTACATCTTAAACTTGCGGCACGCGGCCACAACGTTGACAAGCAGCAACCAATCAGAAATTGATGATTCAAATGTACAGCGCCCCCCCGCCCCCCACAAGTCAGATATGTTTAAAATGTCTCTCATAAACTCAGTGATCAATTATGCTTCCAGCTAGTATTAGGCCAGTGAATTTATTTGACACTGTACCTGTACAATGAAGCCTATAGCAGTAGTTTAAAAAAAAAATTACGTGGCAACCCACCAATACAATAAGGCGTGCAAAGTCTAACGACCCACTTAACTCCCATGTTCAGAATTTACAGACACAAAAATTTAATATTCTAACATTATCAAAAATCGCACAATGGTTTTTGAAAAAAAAAATCTCAGTAATCTATAGTCTATAAAATACGATTTTAAGTTTCAACCAACACTAGCCTCTACCATGCACTATGCAGGGTGCGCCATTAAAAAAGTGTCAATGGTGGTGAAATGGTTCAAAATTTATGAGTCTGTGGCAGAGTGGCTAATTATCTAAGCTACAATTAATACCTGGAAGAGGTTTATTAGAGGATATGATATTTTAGCGATATCGCCAGGGGCACCTCTTTTATGGCGTACCCTGCAGAGTGTAAGCTTATACACTTCCCCTTCAAGATCAGGGTGAGGTACCTTCCTTTCCCCTCCCTGATCACACAACATTGTGATCATTACTTAGTCTCGTACAACACTACCACTACAGACACACTACTACGCATAGCAGAAGATCGTGCTGGCATCGATTTGTAACAACAAGTCATCGCTTTAGACTTGTTAAAAATCGATGCCAGCACGATCTTCTGCTGTGCGCAGTAGTGTGTCTGTAGTTGTGTTGTACGTAAAATCATCCAACATCAACAGTTTAGATTAAATCTAAGAGGTCATGACATAAATAACATACGTGTAATAGCATTGGTGAAATTACAAAAGCTAACGTTTTTACAATTATATCAAAAAGTCATTATTTAAGCTAACTATTTTGGTTAACGATGTTTAAAAGCGTCATTTAGATATATATAAAATAACTAAACTTCTGTCATGAATAATCACACAATCGTCGCTGTCAAGCATTAAAAGGTTCTTACTAAAAAGCTGCCACTGCGTGATCTAGACAAAGCTTTAAGAGATGCGCAATCCTCGAAAAGCAATAGACTGCAAGTCAGTCATTAATATATTGAATATTATAAAAACTGCAGCAAATAGATCAAGCAACAAATAAAACCTTTTTCTAGAATTATGCATGCACTCTCAAATTCAAAATGCCTCAATTATATTTTTTGAAGCGTTTGTGACGCATTCTTAAACCACGACTGAGACGTTATCTTTTCCGTCAACTTGTCCGCCGCTTTCTTTATCCTTATCGGTATTCTCTCAATTTGGATGCTTCGCCCCTGTCCCGTCTTACACCAGCGCGCAAAGTGTTCGCAGTTGTGTGTGAACGGGTTGTAGTCGGCCTCGTGCAGACGCTGACACGCTCTTGTCATCACGACGGGCGGTGCAAAGCACTCGTCGGGCTTGTAGTCGATGCGGTACATATCCTTGTCGTCGACGTTCACCGGGACCCACTGCCGCCTCACGCTCGCGAACGCCCCGTCCTGTCGCTCGAGCCCGCCCGTGTAGTGGATCACCTCGATCTCCTTGTACTTGAGGTCTGTGTCGAAGACGATCGCGTGGTGCCAGATGGCGCAGGGACGGTGCCACGCGATGTGATCGCCCGGCTTTAGGATCTCGAGGTCCGTGACGAGGGTCTTGGGGGTCGTCTTCCCGTCCCCGACGGACCAATTAGTGCGCGCGCCGCACGCCGTACACATGACGTGAGTGACAAACCCTCCCTCATTGAAGAACGACTGCTGCCTGGTGGGGTCCGCGCAGTACTCGCAGGACGTCGGGCAGGACCCGGCGTCCTGCAGCGACTTGAGCCAAAGTCCGTGCGCGTCCTGGCTTGGCGCTGCACTCGGCGGCTGCCCGTCGCCCCCTGCTTGAAGAGGACCGCCTGCAGACTGGAAGCCGCCGAGTCGTGGACCGGATACGTGGGTGGCCGGTGTACCGGGCATGGCACCTCCTTGGTATCCATACTGTGGCGTCTGCACTCCAGGTATGCCGGATCCGCCCGGGTATTGATAGGGATATGGCTGCGCGCCCGGCATTGGCGGTACACCGGGCTGCGGGTACTGGTACGGTGGTGATGCCGCATACCCACCATGATAACCGGGTTGAGCATTAGATCCACTGTAATATCCAGAACCACCATATTGATAACCAGCATTGTCCGAAGGTCTGGGAGGATATCCCGGCTGACTATATTGCAAAGGTGGCGCCGGCATACCTGAGGGTCCGAGGGGATATCCAGGCTGAGGATACTGTGTTGGCGGTACTCCAGCTGGAACCCCAGGGTAACCAGAGTACTGAGTGCCCGAAGGAGGCGGATATCCAGGTTCACAAAATCCAATAGGCGGCCCGCCGGAATATCCAGTCTGACAAGGTGGAGCACTGGCCATAGGGGCTCCAGCTGTGTACCCTGGTTGATAGGGCTGCGTGTAAGGTTGTGCTTGAGTTCCACCCGACTGCTCTGCATACGCTGCACCAGGGGTAGTACTTCCCGTTGGAGCCGCTGGGTAGTTATACGCACCCTTGACGTAGGACGTTCCGCCAATGTAGCCAAATCGAGTGTGATCACCGTTCTGCGGTGACGTCTCATTCGTATCATTGCTGCGCATCATAGCAGTTGATTTAACTTCTACTGCTTTTTCAAATTCTTCTGTCACTTCTTCTTCTTCTTCATCTGAAAGCAAATTTCGTTCCTCACCGCAGGCGCTACATTTTAGCTTCAAAGTTCCGCACTGCGCATGTGTACAATTTTTATTGAGAACGAGAGAGAATTTGATCTTGCGCTCCCCCGAGCACCTGCAGGTCTGGTGTGTTGATGTGTCGAGCGCGGGCAGCTGCCCAGAACGAACAGTGTCGCCTTGAAGAATGCACGTCGTGCAGTTGGAACAGATAACGGCAACGTTCGATCTTCCTTCCGACCACTCGGCAGGCACCTCGACTTTCACGGTCGATGGCAGGTCCGTTGGGAAATGACACAGCGGACAACTCTGGCGCGGTGACTTGCTCTCCATGTTTATATCTGTGCCTGTTAAACAGCAGGTCAAAATTCTGTCACTGATCACGATTCGCGCAATGAATCACTTAGTCGGGAAAATTCTCAATCATCGAAGACGAAGCGGAAAGTATATTGTAATTACATTGTAGCCTAATTCTGACTCCATGCACTTTGTCGTTATCGTCCAACGTGGGCTCCAATGTTATCAACTTGATCCCTTTCAGTGGTTAGATTCGACGCTGAATCATCGTCGTACACTCGATCACATGCCTTCATACGTACATTAGGCTACGTGCCCCGATCAGTAGGACCGTCGTTTTCTTTGGCGCGCAGCCAGCCGTACGATAGTAGGCGTCGCGTAGGCAACAAATTTGAAGAGTTCACTTGCGTAGCAGACTATTCCGGTTAACTAAAATGTACATGTAGCTTACATTTAGGTTTAGATTTGTTATAATCGACAGGGTGCCTAACATATTACTGTAACTCAGTAAATCTGTGATCGCCAATTACTAAGTGCTGCATTATGGCGCACAGGCTGACAATATTGATCGATCTAAAAATAGGCAATTATAGTTACTAGGCCTTGGCTCTTAGGTTAAGAACATAATGACCTCAATGGCTAGGCTATGATAGAACTAGGATTACTTCGAACGCGGCGCAAAGCCGCAGCCATCAAATATAAAGCACCGTTGCTAATTTACAGCAGACCTGGCTAACCGGGCCAAGCCGTGCAGCGTTGCAGAAGCACTGGGCCGCAACTGGGCCGCGTGTAGCGGCCCGCGGGTATAACGAACGACTGGGACACATGGGGGGAACCCCCCTGGGAAGATGAAGTCTCCACTTCGAGGCTAGACACTGGTCTCCTATCAGAAATGTTGTGACAGAATGATACTCGTATTAGCCTATGGCACCTTAATGAAATTTATACCAGGGCGTTTATTGGTGCCTTAATTTTCGATAAATGTTAATTTTTAAGCGCATGTTTCACAATTTATTCGAATTTTACTAATTTAAGCTTACCTTAAGCCTATCTTTAAACCTATCTTAATTTTTCGATCACCGACGAGACGGTGTCGCAATACTGAAGTGATTGGACGTACGATGAGATCGGACCAGTGTGCATGACTGCACAGCTAACGCTTTAGACCATAGCTTGCCAACATCACACGACTGATGACTTTCAATATTGCATCTATCCTGTCACCCCAATGAGCCCTCAGCCTAAAACGGCCCTTAGACTTTACCCACGCGCTGCAGCGAGCGTTACTTGCAGGCTCCAGCTTCAATGCTTATTGCCTGTTTATAGCTGCCAGCGCGAACCCCACGGCTGCAGCCAGCCTAGCGTAGCCGCTGTGCAGCAACGTGCTAACATGACAGGTAGGCAGACGTTCTGCTGTCAGCTGTGCCGTTATAGAGCCGAGGCTAACCGAGTTAGAAAACTGAATGGCAAGCTGCGGGCTTAACGGAGAATGCTGTGTTTTCATTATACATATGGTTTAATAGTGACAAACTTGTTTGAACTGGGAGGATCAGCCTGGGTCTATTTTGTCATAGATTTTAACATGATTTGCAAAATTGTCGTGTAGCCTTCAATGTGAGGCTGGTAATTATGTTTTAAGAGGTGTGCCGATTTAAAGCGCTCCAACACGTACAACACAGGCAGCAATAGGCTGGACCTAGTAGACCGAACTAAAACTTGCATTCCTTGGCCTTTTCTGAACAGTTGTTTTAGACTTTCTTCAGATAAGACGAGTTTGGTGTTGCGACTTAGAAGCCACTTAAGATAAGCCATTATTTAAAAATTCTACAGGCCGTTACTGCACCGAACTTCAATTTTAAATATGAATAAGACCTACAGGTACATGTAGCCTACATCCGCATAATGTAGGCCTACCAAGAATAAGTGCATCGAGAATGAAAGTGATCCAAGGCATTGAATATAAAAACTCAACCCTCATCAAGCGTATGTGCTGCAGCCCAGACTAAGTATCCAAAAAATTATTAGTGACGCCGACATGGACCAGACTGATTCTTAAATAATTTTAATGGACCAAACAGTTCAAAAGCCGTCATCCAAACTCATGTAATTTTCCTTTGTTCGAACTTCTTCTCAAACTACACATGCAACATGCACATTACATGGTACATTATAACGTACATCATATTGCTGCAAACGATTATATTGCAATATCATTATAGCAAATTTCAGCAGCGATTCTGAAGACCAAAGTGGCCCTTTCAGTATCGGTTCCGCGAGCCACATCAAAAGTGATGGCCGGCAATAATTCTTATACGACAGTGTCACACAGAGTCCCCGTGCGAGCCCCTATTGTTGCCACTGGTAGAGCTGGCGGCGCTGCGACACGGCCTGCAGCCTCTCCGCGGAGCTCATGCCCACACCGAACTCGTGACCCCCAAACTCCGTCGTGTGGCCGTGGTCCAGCCCGCTGCAGTAACCGTTGAGCAGAGCGGCAGAGGCGAGCTCCTCATCGTCAACCCACGTCACCTGCACAACAGCGCAGAAAAGTTAACAGGGCATATTCTAACAGGCAACTACACAATATGTGCAGTTACGAGTTAAAATGTGCAGTTCTAAATGATTATCTGCTACAGTTCTTAAGTGTTAAACTATGCAGTCCTGCAGAATTGCAAAGTAAAAATGCAAAAATGTTAGAAATTTCTGTCTGTACCCCCGGCGCCCGCGCCCACTCGCGATTTTTTCACATGTGCACTGTGGAGTTCTACTCAAAATTGAATTGCGCAATAATGTGTAGTTTTAAACTTTCCTTGAAATATGTACTGCCGAGCAATATACATGTACTTCTATCGTGGCCATCTGAGCCATCGATTTATTCAATTTGAGATTTTTCCAAATCGAGATCCAACCTCAATCTCAGTCAACTATTTTGATATATTATCGGATTCTGGTAATAATATTGCTATTCAATTTTCGTTATCGTTAAACACAATTATAATTTATAAGGCTCATCCTATCATAATGATTTTCATAGTAGTAATGGATTTAGAGTCAGTTTTAGCATCCGCGGACGTCATCAGGGACCTCCCCTCGCCACAGGCAACCATCGGTTTAGGACCGGTGTAACTGACCTTGCGCGTGCCGCGCGGTTGGATGGGTCGGGTGTTCCTCGCCAGATGTCCGTCGTGCTCGTCGTCTGGGCGCATCTCGCTCTCAGCGTACGTGCGCAGCTGGCGGAACCGACCGAGCTGCGCACGCAACAGGCACGCAGGGCTGGTAAGGCTGGCAGAGACGGCAGTTAGTTTTAGTAGTTTAGAGACCGTGTGTAGCACGAAGACTATAATTATACAGCCCGGTTCTGCGCAACAGAACCTCTGTCCCTTATTTAGTCGCAATTATGGCTTGCCCTGGGAGTTCTGGGCGGCAACTGATATATTTGTTCCCCGGCTTACAGGGGTAACAGGGATGGTATAGGTGCCAGGGACGGCAGGGAAGGCAGGGATGTGAAATGTTTTATCCGCAAAATATTTCTATGAAGACTGCATGCACTTTCTTGAAATAGAAATTTATAGAAATGATAGAAATTGAACATGAAAAGACAAATAGGGCAATAAATGTAGTAGGCTGCATGAAATGCGTAGACTTGCAAAGTTTTTAAGCTGCATGCATTTTAAAACCTGCCGTGCAATTTTATAATTGCCTACGAAATTTTCGTCGTGGGCTATTTAATTACTTTAACGATTAGGCCAAGTAATGAATTCAAGGACCGCACAGCGCATTCTACAGTTTTATTCTCTCAGCCGACAGCTCTGGTCATTATTCCTGCAGACACTCGGTCCCGTATAATGCTATAATGCGTGAGAGAAGAAATAAACTGAATGCGAACTGAATGCAGAAATTCTGCAGCTCGGGCACATCGTAGAACAATTAAAGCGTCGCCGCGTGCATGCCCGGAACTTGGAACAAGAACTTGGAACAAGAGCGTTTCCGCACGACTCCACGACTATCGCAGCATTCGATGAATGGAATAAATCAGTTTTATTGTCGAAGATTTTATCGTCACCGAATTTTGTAGGTTTCTATGCACGCGTTGCACAATCTAGGACGGCGACCATTCTACGGCGACTCGTAGGGCCTTTATGTCAGTAGTTATTGTGGTAATTATTGTTTCAGCGAACTGAAATTGCTAGGTTATCTGTTTGGCTTAAAGGAGCAGCAAAATTTTACTCGTGCCTGTACTACAGCAGACCTATTGCCTGTAGCCTATTGCACGCTTCTGAGTTTTATCACAATACCTTACTTTCTTTTTATGGGCCACTCATTAGGTCTGTACGTTCTAATCTTAAATCATTGATCACTGAGCAGTGTGCACTTTGATGCGTCCCACAATCTAGCACGGTCACTACTTTGTTTCCATTAGGGCTACTCAAAAAATCGAAAGAAGAAGAGCCTAAATATTGCAAGACAATAATACTGATTCGTTAGTCATGAGCACAATAGCTGAGTTGACGATAATATTTACTTAACGGTATATATCTACTGCAATTTAGTAGTACACTAGCTTCAAAATACAAATATTAGGCTCATAAATAACATTCAAAACTCACTGTTAAATATAACTGCATTCTTTTAGGACTAACAACTGTAATCCGCTTTGCCCCTCGCAAAATCTTTCATACAATTTTCCTTGTTAAATATCTAACCCTGTTCAATGTTAACGTAGCGGGTCGTTAGATAGTATGATAGTCCTTAGTTCAATATAATACAATGAACGAGAGGTATATCGTACATGCTGCTTGGCGATGGTGATTGGTTCCTCAAAAACGATCCACCTGACAGTCTCATAGCACGGCGGAGTTGTGAAGGAGCCTCTGTAAGACCAATACTTGCTCGTGTCGTCTGCCATGAATAAAATTGCATTGATCTACATGCTAAGCACATAAACAGGCGTACATTGATTCATTTGATAATATGTCACAGCGCTAATTGAGTTCATAGCAAATATATCAGCGGACTGTGGCCTAGTCAAAGTTTTCCTGTGTTTTGTCAAGATTCAATTTATATAAATGCATCTAAATCACATTTTCAAAATAATATAAATATCGCATGAATACATTAGCCACATAGTTGCATAAATAGGGTACATATCTAACTTTTTCAATTCAGCAGGTTGAACACTGCATATTATCATAAATCAACTATTTTAACTAATAATTGTCACCTATTGCAAGATAACTATAATCAAGCACACGTATACCAGGTAGCAATGAACGTATGTCCAGTTCGTCGTGTGGGATAATGACGCTGTGGTCTCGATACATTATTTCATCGACGTGCTCCGAAAGTTTCTGGAGCCCGCGATTGGAAGATTTGTCACAAACCTATAGCAAATTAAATATTTGTGATTTCAAAAATTCATAATTACCCTTAAACCCGTAGTTGGATATTTAAGTATGCATTAGCAAGATGATGCTATTTTGAAGCGTAGCGAACTTTGAAGCGTGAATTTTGACGAATTTTGACGAATTTTGTCTTGACGAATCTTGTTTTGACGAATCAGTTCAGAACAGATTAGTTCAGTTCAGAACAGAACAGAACACCACGACAGAACACAATAATAAGGCGTTTGAAAACATACTGTAAGCAAAAATGATTGTTGACAAACTGCACAGTGGAGTTGAGATATGAAATAGGCCTATATGCTATGCAGTTATCAATGAAGCTTTTATTTTTACAAGGAAATAAAAGAAATATTTTGCAATAGAAGCGCTATTGCAGCTCGCATAAAAAGGCTTCCGTTTTGCACTAAATGCACTGAGAACGTCCCTGACCTTAACGAAGACGGCCATGATGACGACACCGTCGTCTCGTCTCACAGCCTCGTCGTAGCTGTCGTACAGGTCCGTGTTCCAGTGGACAAAGTGCAACTGCAACATTCAAGCGCTTGTTTTTGGTAGACGTATAAGTCTACACAAATAGTTACATTGCTGAACACGGATTATATCTTCACATTTAGATTTCATGCATCTTCAGATAGTGTAATCAATCCCATGTGCCACAGCCTCAACTCAATTAGCACAGATCTATGGCCGATGGCCTATAGATTACTATTGAATTTCGAGTAGCTAAAAATAATAATTGATACAAATATAGCTGATTAGTGAGATAAGGCGACTGTTTTAGCGCCATCGATTCTCCTTTCAAAGAAACGTCCACGATCTTGTTTAAGTGAGTCTTGTTTAATTAATACCACAGCTAGTCTGTACATGCGAGAGATCTGGCGACTATATCGAGTATTGAGCAAAGTCTGTAGGACCTATTGGGAGAGAAACGTGACTGAGTGTTACAAAGTTACAAGGCGAAAGCGGAAACCAAAATGCTGCGTCACGGTGTATACAGAGTGCGGCATAAAAAATAGCCCCCTAGCGAATTCGCGATAACTCGGCCAAACGTTAATATATTTCCTTGAATTTTTTAGGGATTGTAGCTGAGATAATTTGGTACAAGGTCCCCAAATTTAAAACGAAAACATTAATACGTTCAAAAGTTATGAAAGTTCTTGTAAAAAAAATCGAAAAACGAAATCAACCACACGTTAAAGCGGCTTGAGTTTTTGACGTTACAAAATAGCGTCTCAGTAACGGAGCGCTTTGATTC
>JAQIWG010001273.1:0-25409 GCA_034695025.1 Chamaedrilus cognettii
ACTGCTGCCATTGTTGTAAGCTGTGACCGACGAGTTTTCGGATTTGATTGTGAACGTAGGTTACGACGGTACCTTCAAAGTCGTCATTTATGGCTCAACAATTTCGACGCAGCAAACCGCTTTACTTCGCTGATCCGAATATCCCGGGTTACCTGATAGTCTATTGCAATATTTCTTCGCCGCCGCCATAGTTACTGCGGTCCGCAAATAAGTTTCTCTCATTTTGTTTTAGAACAGCACTAGGCTACGTAATTTAAAGATCAATCTTTCAAGAACAACGATATATATTTATCACCGTATTATCTTTTTGGCAATACTCAGCACCACTACATGCAAACATGTGTGTGATTAGTATTACTATTACTATAATTACTTAAGCAGCCCAAGAAACAGAAGTGGCTTGCAGCCCAGAGCTCCCCGGGCGAGTCTTTAAGGAGGCGACAAAAGAAGGGAGGATCTTGTTGTGCCGGTTCTCTTGAATGGGACTGGACTGTACATTATACAGGTAATCTTTGTGTAACACAGTCTCTAGGCTATCAATCAAAAAACTATAATTACTACTGGTAGGAACACAACGTACTATTGTTGTTCCTACAGCTACTCCTATTCGATTATCCAACTTTGGCTACCATCAATAAGGGCATAAATGAAACCGGTGTCAGTGTCACCGGAATGCGTCAGGATTGACACCGACGGCACCGTGTTGCGTGTAGGCCTACCGGTGTCACCGGCGGATACCGGTGACACCGGTGGATACCGGTGACACCACTGGCCGCACTAAACCGCCATATTTGTGGCGGTGATGCAGACCATCGATATTGTAGAAACGCATTTTTAGCTGGTACCGCACGCAACCAAACTTTCTCATTGCTTTTCTGTATTTCCTGGTAACGTATCCTGTAGGGTATCGGTCTTCTCTATGCAAATGATGACATTATCGCAGTAGTCGTCTAAGTAGCCTTTAAATTCGAATTTAAAATTTGTGGAAAATATTAAACATTCTACAAAATAATTATGTTGGAACATTGCGTAGGCAATAGGCTCCATTGCGAGGGGACCTGCGAGAGAAAAGGGTAGCGTTCCCCATAACTTGTAAAAACAAATAGATCCCCCTCAGTCGATTCAGTTTTCTATAATTATTTCTGTGCGATCCAAAACCAAGAGATCAAATTGTGTGGGGGGGGGGGGGTAGAGAGAGCCATGAGACGAGGACGGTCAAAAAATTTGTTAGGTAGGCTAGACAACTTTGCGGGTGGACAGGGAATCCGCTGTCCCGACGTTGCTCCACCACTTTCCACCTCCTCTCCAGATAAACTCTAATAACGTTATGGTTTGAAGCTTGAGGTAGGCGTATTAACTACAGTCAATAATTATTATTGTAAGGTAAAGGTTACACATTATAAAGTTATAGAAAAATAAAAATTTTCAACTTGTATATTTTTTATAAACTCCTGCTATTTGCACCCCCCGGTTGTGGGATATAATGGGTGATGACACACAGAACAAATCTCAATTTTTTCCCCCCGCCCCACCGGTGTCGAGTTGTTCAGAAAAAGGAAAAATGATTGTTCGTCACAAAATGTGAATTTTTTGAGGGTTAAAAATAATTTTAGGGGGAGCTAGGCTTTTTCATAATACCCCTCCTGACATTTAATTCTGATACATTCCCTGAATATTCAGAAAATCTTCCGCCGCCTGAAATTTTGACACCCCCATATTTTCAAAATCCTGAATAAATGCCTGTTACACAAACCTCCCAATCTAAGATTAATTAATAAAATTTAATCTAATTTACTACGTCAGGATATCAGTATTTTTTTTCTCGTTTTTGCATAGGCTGCTTTATTTGACTAGATCCAATTGAGCTACTTTGATGTTTAAACTTAATGTACAAGTAGGCTTAAAAATTGACCGGTGTGGGCGATCTGTCGTTGTTGTTTTTGTGTTAGCCCCTCGCGGTTAAAAGGTGATGCCCCATTGCACCAGCTGATGGTCGCTGGTGGTGGTTGCACCTTAGCCTGGTAGGCATCGGAGAAACACTTGTGGCTGACGAATTTACATCACCCTTGCCAAAGGGTGCACGAAGTGACTCGAAATCTTTACCGCTGCCGGGATTCGAATCGGCAACTGCCGTACTCGCAATTCGAGACCAGCAACTTAGATCACTTGTTCACAACGCTTCGTCCTGCCCAATGGTAGCAGCAGGGGCAGGACTGCCGGGCAGAGTTTAACGTCATGTCCGGGACTATTCACGATCTGTCGTCATTGGCCTAACAATGCCTCAAAGACACGCATGCCAAAGAAGAAGTATATACCGCCAAGTCCGCCACAAGAACGTCGGATAAGCTGAGGTACAGTAGTCTATAGGACTACAGCAACGATGGTAATTAGTCAGTTATGTAAGGTGAACACAGTAGGCCTGAATCAAGCACTCAGACCTAACTAACCTGAACCTAAGATGACCAAAGTCGATTTACTAGTCTGTGATTAACTTTTTTATCAATCTAGAACAGTGGCGGCGCGCTAATGGGCTTCGCGGGGGCCAATGCCCCACAAAAAAAATTTAGCAGGGGCAGCGCAACCCCTAAAAATGCTCTCACAAATTCAAAATTACTGTTTTTAGAAGTTTAAATGAAATAAATGATGGTCCCTGCTAAGAAAATTATTGAAAATAGCTGTGTGGGGAAATATTTCTGTTAGTATCCCCCCCCTCTCGCCCCGCTCCCCCCGCTCTTGAATTCTGCACAACATGACACAGTCTGCCCCCTAAAATGAAAAACCGTTCCGCTGCCACTGATCTAGCCTACTGGACTTTGCCATAATATAGCAATAATTATGCGATGGGCCTATAGGGCCTTTAATATGAACGCTATGCAAATATGGAGATAGCCCGCTAACAGCACTAAATGGCTGCAATAAATGTGTCTTAGCTGAGTGGCACACGGGCAAGCACCAGTAGATTCGTCCACAGAGTCATGAAGCAGACAATCAAGCGGTATTCTAGCTTATATAATGTTGCCTAATAGTGTAAAATATGAAATTTTTATTGCATGTTATTTTGGCCATTTTCGCTCTACGAAATTTAGCTGCACTCGGTTTTTGCGTTTTTGAGAACCGCTCATGATAAAGAGCATCGGTAACTTTATTTTTGCACATGTCATTTTCGCGAGTTTTGCCGAATCGCGAAATTCGCAAAAAATTCATGTTTTACACTTTCTGCTGTTTGATGAATAGTTAGGGGGGATGGGCAATGTTGATTATTTCTTTCCGAACAGAGGTTGCCACATGAGAGGGGGCGCAGTTCTGACAAACATTGTGACACCCAAAATGATCTTCTTGTACTTAGTTTATAGTAGGGCGGGATGCAAATGATCGATTGGAGGGGGGGGGGGGTGGTGAGTTTCTTTAAAAAATCTAATTATTCCCTAATTTTTTTTACCATAAATTTTTTTTAACATGGGATAAAAATGCTTTTCTGGTGGGAAGATGCATCCCCGCTTATTTCTAGCGCAGAACCGTGCCTCCTGTAGTCTACTTCAGTGGTTTTCAAACAATCTGTTATGGCGACCTATTAAAAACGTGTACTTACAAAGTTTAGCTACCAACCATGATTATGTCTTTCAAATATTATATATGCTAAAGTAATCTAATATTACGAAATGAATTTTGAACATTTCTCTAGTGTTGTGTTGGACAGAGCTACGATTGTTTCCAGACACGTACAACTAAAGCGGCGAGGCACAACAATTATTCTAAACGAATGATTCAGCGTCGCGCAGCTGCAGAGTCCGTTTCTACTGGTAAATGTAATTGCAAAGAATCAAATGACGCCTTGGTACTCTTCGCGACCCATCTAAAAGGTTTCCTCGACCAAATTTCGAGTCGTGACCATTTTTGAAAACCACTAGTCTGTATTAGGCCTGGAATCTTGAGTGCTAGGCTACATGGGCTTGCATTATACATAGCCTACGTTAGACCAGATCATTCTCAAGCATTGACTTGAAACTGTCGTGGGCACTCGCATCATTAATCTACGCAGTTATGTTGAACAGCATAACACTTCATCCGATGAGAAGCTCTGAAGATACTTGATCTTTGTCTCGCATAATTTACGAAGCATAGCGTAGGCCCCATGGCGTAGGCCTACAGTGTATGTTATAGCAAGCTGTCACACAACGCAACAGTGCTGAAGTGTGGCTGTTACTGATCTTATTGAACTACTAACCAGGACAAATTACCGATTCGGTAATTTATTAGAGGTGATTGTCATTTATAACAAATTACGGTAAATAACCAATTTTTGCGATAAATTACTGTAATTTAGAAACACCCTCGAACGCTGTACGATCTTAGCTTCGCGCATTCAACATCCGGGATCCGCACCCAACGGTGTCTTCGAATTGTCACGCGCTATTTAATGCACGAAATGCTTCCACGCTTTGAAAAAAATGTGTCTGCTTAGCCTCCCCATGCTCTCCACATCATGGTAGTTGACATCCCGAATTCGTGGGCCGCCGATGATGCCTCTAACAAAATCGTGATGACTTCGTAAACTTCGGCAAAACAAGCCAGCAAGGCTTGTTTTGCCGAAATATTTTTCGGCATAGCCTACCCACATAAAAAAAATTAAATCTTTTGAGCTAAAGAAGACAAAACCTCTCGTAAAAAATTTTGTTTCTTGACCAAAATTATAACTAAGCCATTGAACAGAACGCCTTCATGTTTATCGCCCTCGCCCGGGGAACTCTAGGCTGCAAGTCTATTCTTTGTTCTCCGACTTACTGGATACTTACATTGCATGGAGATAAATGTGTCCAAATCTGGGTGTATGTGAATGGGGACTAGACATGCCATGCCATGTTAGTCTATAACTATTAACAAAGTCAAATCTTAAATGGATCGAAAAGATTAAATACCTAGGCTTTAGCTCTTATCAAGCTAAATTTGTAAACTTAATTTTTAAGGAATAAAAAAAAATATTTTGGGCTTTACTTGCTAATATTTTATGCTAAATATAATGCTAAGTTCCGATGCTGCTAATTGCCAGCAATCTACTGTTATATGCAGCAGAATCGCTATAGACTGGAGCAAAAGGCTAAGAAATAGTCTCAAAAATGCCTACGCAAATGCTTTTTATGAAATGTTTGGCTTCTTCGACAGAAATATTATTAACAGTGTCAGTTCTACACGGGCTGCTTGCTCATGGGCACACAACTAGATCTTCGTAAATATTTTTTTTTTGTAAATTGGCTAAAGGAGCTGGTAGACATTCAATTTATCAGTTGTGCAAATGGACCGACACAGATTTTAATGACTTATGCAATAAATGTAGGATTTTTTTTCCGCTTTAAGCTTATAAACAGTGCATATTTGAATATTTTGAAGCAATTATGTCCTAGGATTTTATCATTATATTACTCTGATCATCGTAGGCCAACTTGTCTTTGTATGATGGTATTTGCAGCTCTGTTATTAGAAATCTGCATGGAGCTACGCTGAGCAGCGCGTTGTAACAACGTGAATCCACGTCAGTGGAGCGTTGGTGGAGTTGGAAATGTGGGACGGTGGTGAAGTTGGCGGTGATAGAGTTCAATTTTGACGGTGGTTGCGAGTTTGATTTTCACTGCGGTGACGCGTTGGCGTTGTTGATTTCTTTCTTTAAAAAATGGTCAGAGCGGCTGCTCTCAGAAAATGCTGGTTTACTAGAGGTCCATTCCGATTGAACAGTGACGAACGATCGTTTAGAAGCAATTATCACGGTGTCTTCAGCTAAGGCCGAATCCTCGAGAGTCGTTAACACATCAGATTCTGCCACTCTGCAGGCACCCTATACACATAAGCAACAAGGGCGTACGAAATCTAGTTATCCAGAAACTCGAGAACTTTACCCCACGGTCCCCACCCCTCCTACCCTCCTAAAATTAGAAGAAATGTTCTGATAATTGAAATCACCCTGCTAGTCCTGTGTGAATTTATTGCTTCATAAACTACTCCGGTGTACGGAGGTCTATCATCAGGCATAAACTTCTATGAAGGCTTCTATGAGCAGTATACAGTTCATGCACCTACTAGATCCATCTATTTCGGAAGCCATGCTGCTCACACATGGTAGCATTGGTATTAAATAACATCTCATTTGCGGGCTGATCGATGTGAATTTCACTGTCGTTTGTTTATATGAATTTCTTGCTGTTGAAATTTTATTTTACGGACATTTACCATAATGCAGATCGAATTTGTTTGCAAAAGAAGCCAAAAATTTAAGACCAGGTTATATTAATCGATTTTTCTTTATATTTATCAATAATAAAAATGAAAGATTTGTAAGTTAAATATAAAAATGGCATAAAATAATTTAATATTATCCTAATTTCTAATTTCTAATTCTATAATTATATACAGGTAGTACTATTATGAAGGCGGAGCGGGTGCGCACTTTGCGCTGTCCGGTTTGAAGGGGTGGATACTTGTACTGTTGATGGAGTTCAAATTGGCGGTGGTGGAGCGATAGTGGAGTTCACACTTTGGAATTCTACGGTGGTGGAACGGTGGTTGAGTTTACATTTTTTTGCACTGGGCGGTGGCGGTGGTGAATTTGTAACTCCGTGCCGACCTCTATCTGTTACCACTCTTTAGTCTACCTGTTGCTCCTCACTGTTGTACATGTGTCTGTGTGTGCTTGCTACACTTTTTGTGTGAACATCAATATATAGAAAGCCTATTAATATGGATTCACGAATTTCTGTGATGCTCGGCTAAAGTGCCCTCTTTCAGAATTCAGACAAAACACAGTGTGGTACAGTCATTGTTGGAAGTTAGGATGAGGTTACATTCGTTTCAAGCACTGTACACATGCCATAGTACACGTACGTTTAGGTAAAAACTACGTTATCCATCCTGCCGTTATTTCACGTCAATGGACACAATAAGCAGACGCCCTCCGACGTCACCAATGTACAGCCGATCATTGACTTCATCACAGTGAAGCGCCTGCGGCTTGCAACGTCCACATCGCCTGGATAGACCAACGAGGAATGCAACAGCGAGATTCTGCTGTTCTCCTAGTCTGCTATATACATTATCCCGCATCCACCGCCAAGCTTCCCTGGGATTGAGTGAGGCTAGAGGTGGACCCTGATGGTCCGTGGTAGGAGTTGACCGTATGTCCAAACGTGTCCACTACACTGTACGCGTGCTCCATCTCCTGGACAAGAGCATCGTGTCTTATGAAGAAGTTACCATTCGGCAGCTCGACAACATGCAGGGCGTTTCCCATGAGTGCATCGAGATCTACGGTCCTTATTGAACGTCCGTCAGTCATGTATTCGTGAATTTGTTTGAAATATTTGAACGTGACGAGCAGAGTTGATCTTTTCGTGATGGAAACATCAAACGGCGTGACGTATACGGAAAAACTTCTGAAGGTGTGGCTCCTAGACAGCGTCAGCCGGTGAATGCATTCCAGATCGGCAATGTACAAGAATTTCTTGCTTTGACAGTAGACGAGATTGATGGATTATTGCATCCCTGGGTTGGCACCTGACGCTTTAGGGTAAAGTCAAATCGTAGACTTCTACCACGTTACTGCCGCACCGTAGAACCATCAACTCGCTGCCGACACTGACACTGAATGATTGTGGGCATCCCACGATCATTCCGGTGTTCTTTATTTCGTAGATGACCTTCGAATGTTCGGCTGCAAAGAAGAAAAATCATTATGAAAACATGTGACACCAATAATGCATTCATGTACTTTGTAGAGTAATCATAACAAGAGCACACTGCCAGAAGTGCACATGTGGCCGGTGTCGGCTATCCATCTGCCAGAATTACACATAACGTCATCCCTTCTACTGTCATAATTATACGAAAGCTCCGCTGTCTTCCTGCCAGAAGTACATGTACACACAACGTCAGGATTAATAGAGACGACTTAAAGTGAATACACACCTTTCGGTCAAAACGAAGAAAGTTCACCGTGGCGTTCGTTTGGCGGAATAGGCGCGGAACCGCTCAGCAGCCGTTCTTAAGGTCACTGTGGCCTTAGCAAAAAGAATGCTGCATGCAGCATTCTTTTTGTTAAGGATCATGACGTCAGGTCGGCTGGACGAGTTCCATAGAAATCTATACGACTTCAGTCCTTAACGACAAAACTTCGTTTTGACCGAAAGGTGTGCACGCCACGACAAAACGACCGCAAGCAGTCGGCGTCTCGAGGAGTTCTCTACGACCTTTTAGTACTGTCCTTAACGACAAGACTTCCTTCGTTTTCACTGCTTCCTTCGTTTTGACTGCTAGGTGTGCAGTCAGCATTAGGCTCTCTTTCAACGATGCATTTTTGCATGCAGCTTTGCATGTCTGAAAAGTAGGCCCTTACGTCACAGTTCCATTGACTGCTGCGCTGCGAGTCGGCTCGCAGTAGTAGGCTGCAGTTAAAGCATTGTGACGTTAGCTCGCTGTTTGCATTTTAATTGCAAACTTTTCATGCACGCAAATCTGCATGAAAAATATGCATCGTGGAACGAGACACTTACGCACTTCTGACAAAAAGACGGAGGAGCATGCGTGTAGTTGTAACAGTAGGGCTACTGTATGTGTCATTCTGGCCGCTAGACGGCGAGCCGTATGTGCGCTTCTGGCTGCATGCCCTCGATACAATAACGTAATAACTTCACTTGTTTACGGATGATCATAATGTGTGTAGCAGAAATTTGTATTAAAATTTAGTACGAAGCTTAATAAGTAGCTAAGAGTAGATATATTTAAAATAGGCTTATAAATGGGTCCTGTTCCTCTAAATATCTCAGGCAAATTATGGTCTGAAGAAGTTCTTGCGACAATCTTAGGCATACTCTATCGTTTATTATTGAAAACTCTGCACCGCCGGGTGCTCTAACTGTCGGTTGCTCAACCTCGATTTGAAGTGCGATTTAGTTTTGTGGTTTGAATTGACGAATCAAATTATTCGAAACAATTCTCCAATAGATTTTCATTGGTTAAATCGGACTACAAAATTAAATCGTACTTCAAATCGAGGTCGAGCAGCGCAGGCAGTAAGGTAAATAATGACGTCATTGCAGTCGGCGAGTGGGTTCAAATTTGGAAATCTGATTTTGGATTAAGTTTAGGCCCAGGGTTAAGGAAGCTTTGAGAATAGGCCCCTTATAACATTAGAGCTCTCAAAGCCATGTTTTGCGATGCATATTTCACTGCGACACATTAATAGAGGCTACTTAATTTATAGGAAAGCCGAGAGGCCGTGCGCAGTCTCGGGGCCTTATTACGGACTAACGGCTGGTTGTTCGACTTCGATTTAAGTGCGAATTAATCCGATTTCGTTTCGCCGTCCAGATTAACCAATGGACTCAAGGAGAGTAATCTATTGAATGCTCTCATTGGTTTTTTCGTTCCACTCAACCAAACTGAACATAATTCTAACTTAGATCGACGTCGAGCAACCAGCCGAAACGTTGACAGAAGTTATCTTGCTTGACGTCAGCTTTGTAATTTTTTTATTAAATTGATGGAAAAGCTCTTTTATTTCAAGAGACGCATAGGTTAGGCTAAGACTCATGCCATTCGAATAGACCTTCTCAATAACTGTGAAAGTTAATTTGCCTAACAACACCACAACGAACCATCTTCAAGCCGGGGAACAAGGAATTGTCTTGCAGCATACTGCTCCTCGGGCGAGTCGCAAAACGACGACTAAAGAAAGGGAGTGGTTTTTTGCTTGACTCATTTGCGAAGGGCACATCGCCGTGTAGCCTACCTAATTCATTTCACGTGTATGCCACTCTGCCTACCGCGGCCACTTCAATTTAATTCTCTATGCTTTTGTGAAAACATTCAATATTCCATAACAAATAGGCAAAGAAAATAATTGCTAACTTGCCTACAGTATCCTCTAGTGATGACAACAAAATGCATTTGTGTTTCAGCGATAATTTTTGTAATTTAAAATTGCACAAACTGTGCCATTTAATTTATATAAGGGGTTTTTCACACCTTGTGGAATGTAGATTCTGTGTGTGGTGTTGCTGGATTTTCTCTCAAAAATGAATATTAAAAAAACAAAACCAGGCAGTAAGCCTAATAGTCTTCGTTACTACACGCGATTCTTGAACTCTCACGCCATTACCACCAGCGCCCCAAAAATATGTTACGTTCCTCTCTTATTTTCTTTACGTAGTTTAATCGGTTAATTAGAGATCAGGGAGACAGAAAATTTTCACGAGTAGGTTGGGCCTGTATGATGAAGCAGCGACAAAATAATAATATCACGATAATAATATCACGATAATAATATCATCATAATAATATCACGCTGATCTTTTCCGTCACTAGTCTTTCGAGTAGGCCCGTTAGTGGCCAGCTGCCAGCTGCCAGCTGTCAGTTACCATCTGCCAGCTGCTAGCTGTCAGTTACCATCTGCCAGCTGCCAGCTGTCAGTTACCATCTGCCAGCTGCCAGCTGCCGGATGTCTGTTCTGGGCTTCAGAAATTCAAACAACGGCTGCTTCACAGTTGTTCCTGGGCAGCCGTAGCGCAGGGAATGATCTACGAATGTAAAGACAGGGGGTGTTAAGAATTTCGGTGGTGCGTGAACAAACGCGAACGAGCTGGGGAGGGGGGTGCTTACGGGACTTTTTTGGTCAAAAAGAACTATAGCAGCGATCAATGTCCGACAGCCTTATGGAGTCTGAAACACATACTAACTTTTTTTTTATTGTCCCAGTTGCCCCAACTCTCATTGAGGGATTTAACATTTCCCCATCCCCCCAATGGGGATGCACGCCACGGGGGAGTGTCTATGCAGATACGGGGGTGCATGGACCCCCGTCGGGGATGTGTAGATTATTCCCTTCCGTAGCGTATAGGCAATATCCCTGGATCTAAGAGTACCTTGGATAATTCTCTACTTCCCACACCTTTCCCGACCGTTTCTACGCCGTCCCCGACCGTTCCCACGCCGTCCCCGAGCGTCCCACATCGTCGCATATAGTTTTCGTATAGTGTTCGGCTGATACCTGGTATTTTATTCACATGCGATACAAGCCTTTGCTAAGAATAGGTATTGTAAAAACAATTCCTTCTGGACTTCGTAGGACTCCATTCGAAAGTGTCGACAAAAGTGCCTTTTAAATAAAATAATGATAATTGTTCATGTTGTCGTGTTAATATCACACTTAAATATATTTAGTAAATTGGCATATATTGCGTTATTATTGATATTGTTGTTAGAGCTAGGGCCTAAGAAGTAGTTTCATCTTTAAATTAGTATTGAATCGCACGATTTCAAAAAGAGTACTAATTTATTTTGTAATCGCCATAACTTAACAAAACTGCATTTTTTCTGAAGAAACTTCTTTTAATTGGATCGTTTATCACGTAGATTTTTTTGATACACAATAACACACGGGATAAGACTTCACAAAATGCTTAAGCACGGCAACAACGATATGATTAAAGAAGTTTACACAGGAATAAAAATTTGATAAGCGCATTAAATCATGTCATAATAAATATTATACGGTAGGCGATATAAAATGCATAAAATTTAGCGACCGTTGATATTCTACGATGATTATGATAGTTCCGTGCATACCGATAGCAGATACATGGAATATGTAGCTGTTGAAAAAATATAGCGTGACATAATAAGAAAAAAAGTTGTGTTTATATTACATTGCAAACTGCAATCCGCCGTGGGGCAAAACATTCATTGACCGCCAAAAGGAACAACCCAACCCTAACCTTATCCTAACCCTAACCCTAACCCTGACTTTAATATTTCGTGTGGCGGTTATTGCGTTTGGCGGCTATTCTGCGCTCCCAAATAAAAATACTTAGACTTTTGTATAAGGATATCAATTTAAACATGTATTGACAAAACTCAGTAAAGGCAATATCATTGAAGTCAATTTGCACCTGGCAAGCAACATCTAGCAGTTGGGTGCAAGCCCTGCGTAAAACCTCAAAGTCGGTGGAGGAGTAACAACTTGTGCCCTTACGGGTTCACGGCTAATGTACGGGGACGCCGCCTAATGGGTCAATTGGCGGTTGCTCTCTGCCGGCTGCGGAACAATGAATTGGCTTGCAGGCCAGAGCTCCCCGGGCGAGTCGTAAATAACGATTGAAGAAGAGGAAGCGGTTAAGTGCGAGCTCTCGTGCACAGAACCAGGCTGTATATAGCTTTTTGTGCTAAACGACAAAAGAAACCAAAAAGAAGTTAAGCACGGTAGACTAGGTCTATCATGATACTAATAATATTAAGATCATATCATGTAATATCATATAATGTCATGATCTTAATAATATTAATATCATTGGCAGACTGTTCCAGGCCTGCGGAGCAGCCACAGAGAAACCACGATCGCCAAACGTGAGTCTGCTCCGAGTCTGTAAACGCAGACGCCTTGAAGTTGCAGTGTTCGCGGTCGGCACAACAAGTTCGGACGTAGCGATGCGCGCAGTTGTGCAGGGCCTCATAGATCATGACTTAGAATTTGTAGGTCACGCGCTGCGCGAAGCAAAGCCAGTGCAGCTTGTCGTTTATCAGCGGCGTGATGTGGTCGCGCTTGGTGCCGCCGTATAGCAGCCTCGCCGCCGCGTTCAGCACAGGCTGAGGCCTGTCGATTTGACGCTGCGCTTTACCATCCAGTACACCGTTGCAGTAGTCTAGGCGTGACGTCACGAAGGAGGAGACGAGTGTCTTTACCGACGCTAAAGAAAGAGATCTGGTTTGCGATTTTCGAGCCCGGGTTCCTCCCGTCCTGCCTCAGGGACTAGCCAGCCGCTGTTCCCAGGTCGGCGGCAGAGTCGCCTACCCACTGAGTTTGTGCACAGATCCATGGGGTTGAGTGGTGCATATATGTGTGGGCAGTTGAAAGATGAGTAGTTGTATGTAGGTCTGTTTTCCATAGCGGGCAATGGTCGCCTAAGCCACCTAAACCACTGCGCTGCATGAGGCTGTTCGCTTTTCCATGATGACGTCACAACTACAAGGAAGTCAGACCGTGGGCTTGACGGTTAGCCAGGCTATCTGAACGCCAGACAGTTAAGCCTGCATAGGCTAGACTTTTGCAGAGGTACGTTATAAATAAACAAACGAGTTTTAAAACTTAAACTTTTTTATTTTTATAACTAAAAATACTTCAAATTTATTCAAGCAAATGCACAAGCCGCATATCTGTTGAATTTCGTATCTTATGGTATAAATTTTGTTTTAAAGCGATGAATATTCAGAGAGAAAATCCATCTTCCCTAAAATTTCCTATCTCTCCCATGTAACAACAACAACAACAATAGCAACAACAACAAGACTATGGCGAGTACGCCATCCCTATATAAGTGTTCAAACTAATGTTGTAACTCGATAGCCAGCAAAGCTCTGTCGCTTTGTATATCGACGTTTAACAAGTTAACACCATGGATATTATTTTCAAGGCGTAAATTCTGAAGAGTTGGTCGAATCATTGATCCTAGCCAAAAGGCCGAGAAGCGTTCAAATGAGTAGGCCTATTACGCGATGAAATTAGTTCCCGCGACTGAGTGATTAATATGGATAGGATTAGCGCTCGAAGGGTTTTTTAGATTACCGTAATTGATGGTAATTTAAAATTGGCAATTTATTGTTATTTATTATCTCTCTTTTCTTTAGTGTTCTGTCAAATGGCAGGTCTTTGGTGTCCAAACCTTTCACCTTTTCCGATCTTCAGAACTTTCCTTCATATCCACATACGATTCCTTCTCAAGCAGGTCGTCTATCATTCCGATACGTGGTCTTCTCGGTCCTCTCTTACCCTTCATTTTTCCTTCCATCAGCTCTCTCAATAAAAAACCCTCTTCTCTCATTGCATGTCCAATCCAGGTTTTCAGTTCTCTTTTTTCTGACTATCATTTCGATCATAGTCCTTGCTTCTCCCACTCTCCTCAAAACCTCCTTTTTCGTTACCTTCACGAGATCTGTTCAACTAATATTCTCCATTCTGCTCCATCCCCACATTTCAAATGCTTCTATTCTTCTGACGTCCTCCTTCTTGGGTGTCCTGTCCAAGTTTCAGCGCAGTAAAATGCCACAAACCAAACCACAGCTTTCACAATTCTCTGTTTCACTTTCCTGCTCAGACCTCTAGTCAACTGCCCCTTCGCATGGTAAAGGTATCCCTTGTCATTCCTATCCTCGTCCTGATTTCTGCGTCACACCTCCCATCCTACGTAATCCAAGCTCCCAGATATTTGAATTTGCTGACTTGCTCAACTTCCTTTCCTTTTATGACATTACTAATAGTAATACTAATTTTCTTCACGTATATCTTCATGTCATATGTTTTTGCTACATCACTTAATTTATCCAGTATCAATTGCAACCCTTTTTCAGTGTTCGTAACCATTTCTTAATCGTCTGCACATCAAATGTCTTTCAACTGGTAGCCTCCCACTTTGACCCCTTCATCTACATTCTTAATTGTCTTTTTCATCATCTCCTCTACGTATAGCGAGAACAATGGCGGAGATAACAAACATCCTTGTCTCACTCCTCTCCTTATTATTCCCGGCTCCGAGTACTCATCATGTACCTTCAAAATGGCTTCTTTATTCATATACAACTCTCTCACCATTCTGCGTTCCCTTCAGTTTACTGCTATCCGTTTAAAAATTCTTATCATTCTTACCCAGTTTACTCCATCAAATGTTTTTCAAAATCTATGAATCAAACATACACGTCTTTACCAAATTTCAAGTTTCTGTCTCTCTTCCATCTTATTTATAATGTCCACCTCTTCATCACTATGAGCTGAGGTTGGCATGTAGACTTGTATTATTATGTCAACCGGTTAGCCCGTATCCTTAGCATCATCATTCTGTCGCTATATCGTACCACTTCTGTAACACACTTTGCTGTTTCCTTATCTAAAGTGATGCCTACTCAACTCTGACTTTCTTCCCCGCCACAATAGTACACCCTATAACCATCGCTATCAAACTCCCCCCATCCTTCCATCTGACCTTACATAGGCCCAATACGTTTATGCCATTCCTCTCCATCTCACGCTTCACATTCTCCAACTTCCCCCTCCTCGACATTCTATTCCATTAAATCATTGTCTTTTCTCTTCTAAAGTTACGATTTTTAAATGTTATTTTGTAGTAGACCTCATTGCGTATTGCTTGAGCATTTTCTTGGTATCTGTCTAGTAGACCTGAGATATTACTATAATTTTTAATGCTCATTGTGACCGAAATGCGTGCAGTTAGCAATTATAAAGACTGCACTATTTTTCTTTGGATCGGAGCCTATAGTGAGCGCGACTTATGGACTCATCTGCAGTCTATAGGGAGCCTTAGGTAATTCTATCATTGAGCTTCCATTTATTTTTCACTGTTTTTGTTGTGCCCTGCGCTTTCTGGTGAAATAAATAAATGAATAAAATAAATAAATACAATATGGTTTGCACGTTCCATGTGCCTATTATTATGTCTCTGCAAGGATTTCGCTGCATGACGGTCCGGAGGTCCTTGTTGTCCCCCGTGCCTGACGCGACGCCACCGGCGCTGACCCGGTTGACCGGTGACCCCGTTGACGTCGTTATCTTTCTCTTTATTAGTTGTAACACCGTGTTCAAAGGAAAAAAATACTCGGGGTGGTTTCCCGTTGCTTTCCCCGAGGGTTTTAGATCAGAGTTTTCGTTCTCTTGCATTTTCATTGGTTTTCCTCAAGTGGTACTTGCAGGGTGGGCGACGAGAACGCTGATACCTCCCACCCAAAACGGACGATACTTCCTTAATTACTAGTTCGAATGTTCTGAAGTCGCTGCAATCTGTGACATTTGCTTTTTAAAGTATCACTATAGCATTTGTCGATTCTTCCCGTCATTCACCTTTTACATAGGCCAACATAAACATGTCCTTGCATACTGCTTCTTGTCCTTTCAGAGCCTCCTGTCTCAAGATCTTTCACAAAATTTGCAGGCACCGAATCAACGCCTTCAACCTTTGATTTTTATTTTCACCATCGCTGCCATTTCTGTTCCATACATAATTTTTCGGTCTTTTTCAGCTGCAAGCTGCATGGGTGCATCTCGGCCGCATTGCTTGTGCTTTTCTTAAAGGGGAAGCGACGCCCACTCAAAGCTAATTTTACCCTTCCAAAATATCTTGTTTTTAGAACTGAAATTTAGCGCACCCTTGTTTGAAAAGATTCGCTGCGCGACTGTTTCCCGCAGGAGCTTGCCTGCACATCGTAGGTTGGGGTCTTTAATTACGTACTTTGGAGAGTCCACCGCTATCCTAGGAAGAAAATTGAAAAGTGCCAGCTCAAGGAATATCTTTCCGATCCACGAAGGTTTAGCGATAAGTTTTCCACGATCCGTCGAGACTCTCAATTTCTATAGTATCAACTTACGTACATACCTACATACAGACAGCTGGTTTATATGATCGTCTAGCCGCGCTAGCCGCATATGAAAATAGATTAACCGACGTGAAAAAAATTATGAAGGAACGTCAGATAGGCCTATATGTTGTGGGGTTGCTAGGAAAGTTTTACTTCGCAAATTTTGACAGGTCTAATCAAATGTTATGAACAACAACTACTAAACATCGTCATAATAATTTATATGTAATTGCCCGTCTGGCGCCGTGTAAGTCCTTAATTCGAGTCATATGCTAATTAAATTGATCAGACAATATATCAAACTATCAATGCGTTATTCAGTAAGTCCAGTGATCTATCTTCATTAGGCCGTACAGACGCTTGCTGCTAAGTGATGAAGTTAGCTTTATGCGTCTTGCAAAATTAAAGAGCTTTCCCATCAATGTGATAATAAATGACGACGCTGACGTTAAGCTTTACTTCTGTCAACTTTCAGGGCACTTTTGTTGCCTGTGTCTTCAGAACGTTTTGATTGATGATTACCATTATGGCCACAAGCTCAAGTTCATTGCTGCCTCCTATTGCATACCAAATAACAACTTCACTTGGGTTCTCGAGACACACTTTTGAGCGAAGGGGGGGGGGGGGGGGAGGATGATAGCAGATCATTAAGCTAAGAAATATGTTATAATTATGGCAGCGCATGCGCACATTTTTTAGCTTGCCTTTATCGACATTTTGTACCTTATCTATTTCTAATGCATTCCCCTTTTCAACATAGGCTGTCTATTTTATGTTTTTTATGTTTGCCAGAAACGGCAACGAATGATTTTTGTGGTTGCCATTGGCGCGCTAATATGGTACTTTGAAAGCGCTCGGCCTGAATCATCGTTAGTCTAGAACGGTGCATCGTTTTGTGCATGCAGATATGTATGCATAAAATCATGAATCATAGAATCATGAATCATGAGATCATGATGTTAAGAAAGTTGCAATGAAAATCGTACTACCGCTTGAGAGGGAGTTAAGAGAAATAAAATCAGCCTTTTAATGTCTATCCTCATCAAAGAGGTCTATCCTCGCTCAAAATGAGGACATCAGGAGAATAGAAGCAATCTCTAAACTAAAAAAATATGTACAAAAAGAGCATACAGCCAGTATACGCCCTACAGCAGCGCCAGAGCGATACCTTTTTTTTACCGCGGGGTATCGATAGTTTGCAGTGGATCCGACCGCGGACATTGTCCTGTTCATAAGGCATCCGCGAGCGAGGTGATAGGATATAATTTATGGCGAACATAACTTGAAGAATAGGCTGCTATGTCAAAACAAATGCTTTTCTGTGATCTAAAAATCATTATGTCAAATAACTACTTTTGAATATTTTTTATGATTCGTACCAGCACTAAGACCGACAATTAAATATTCAATCTATTAAAAATAGAGGGGACCGTGGTGAAAAGGGCGGCCCAAAAAAAATTAGAGAGGCGGCAGATAAATTATGGGGAAAATCGTTCCCTCACACTGTCCTGTGAGGCTTGCCAGATGTCCAAGATTTCAAGGGATCTCATTTTTAGACTATTTGTCCATTGTCGCCCTTATGACTGGCATAAGGGACGTTAGCAATATTTGTCGCTTATTTGGACCAAGCTATAAATTGTAATGTATGCCATATATGAATCTGCAGACTTTTGACAAATTACGAGGTTTGAAGTTACGGTTCCGCTATTTTCAAAAAGAAGGACTGTCAAACTTTTTTATTGCATTTATACAAGTATGCGATTAATCGAGATTAACGTGCTTTCATCTCTAGATCAAATATAATTAGGTTAGTTTTTATTTGACTAATGTAATTCTCACTGCTGCACATTGTAAAACTAAATATAAGAAGACCATAAATTAAAATCTGTAAGTTTCAAATTTTCGTCCCTTATTTAAATTGCAAAAATCTGCAACCCGACGCTGTCCTGACGTGGCACCGCGACTGCGTACGTATCTACTGTATCTGTTATGTATGGCAGCGAAAAATGCATCGCGAAACAGTTTTGAATGCCATATTGCCTTGATGCCCATGTTAAGGAACCTCGGCCCTAATTCTGTAACAATCTTAAGCTACTTAGAATAGTTTTGTTCATTGAAGTAGTGTCAAGTTTAGTCAAAATTTATTCCCCAGAGACAATTTTACTTGCAATACATAACAACTATAGTCAACTGGTGACTAGTGACTAACAGAGAGACCGGCTGCAGCAGCCGCATACTGTATCCACGGCAAAAATAACGCGAAACACATCGGCATAGCCTACTCCGAGAACAGTTCTATATTGGTGACAGCGCGCGATCATGGCGACTAAGCTGATGACGGAGCTGCGTGCGTTCTGCGAGACGACGTCCGTGCGAGGAATACCGCGAGTGATGAAGGCCAAGACGAGGGTGACGTTCGTCGTCTGGCTGCTCGCCGTGCTGACCTGCGCCGGAGTGCTCGTCTGGCAACTGAGCGTCGTCCTCACGAGGTACGCACAGTTCCCCGTCAACACCGTCACCGTTCAGGCGCCCGCCTCGAAAAATCCAACATTTCCAGACATCACTGTCTGCAACCTCAATCCCCTCGTCTACCAAGAGGATTTTAATTTGAAATATGATGATTACTATACTTTACAAAGTACCTTATTTTATGACTATGATTTGTATTCAGAACCAATAAGTTTCGCTAGTTTCGCTAATATGAGCCACGCAGATGGAGAGAATGTGATCGCCAACTCACAAACTTCTCAATCAAAGTTGTTTGATAATTTTCGATTCCAACCCACTACGTACCTAAATCAATTCCCACTTGGGAATAGCTCCGAGTTCATCGAAAACATACCGATGATAGTCAAGTGCTCCTACTTCGATTGGAGCGACATGACGTACGACACCGACTGTATGGCCACGGTGAGTATCGCTTGGGACCCGATCTACTACAAATGCTTCACGCTCAGACTCAATGACTCAGATCGAGAAAATGTACGAGGTTTGTCCTCAATAATATATGTCGACAGCATCAGTGATAAAATAAATCGTGCAGGAGATGTCGACCCGACCTTGAGCGTATCTAACGCAAATGGCATGCGCATGTTGGTGCATGCACCGGGCACGGCGCCCGACATGTCGTTCGGGATGAGCATAGGTCCGAGCACGGAGACGTCCGTCCTGCTGAGTCAGACCAAGAGAACGAGACTGGCGCACCCCTACTCCAACTGCACGGACCAGCAGCACTTGACGGGGGACAACACGAGTGCAGCGTACACGCTGCGCTACTGCGTGAATACTTGCGTCCAACAGAAGATCGTCGATCAGTGTGGATGTGTCAGCAGCAGTGGGCCGCAGTACAGCATGGCGCAGCTGCGAAACACCAACTTCTCCGTCTGCGGAAACGCGAGTCAGCACATGTTTACATCCTATTTTTGCGCGGCCGACGTTTGGAACAACGCATCAGTCCGTGATGGATGCAAATCTGTGTGTCGTTTTCCATGCGAGGAGATTATCTACGACGCTATCCAGAGCTCTGCGCCTTGGCCTGAAGCATCTGTTTTGACATCCTACGTCGTTCAGTTTGTTCTGTTTAACCAACAATTTAGAACGCGTGTTGTTTTCGACGAATTTGACCCCACTTCCGGCAAATTTTTCGCATACACTGAGAAAGACGTCACAATCCACGTAGCTACAGAAACATTTGAAGCTGCGTCAAGTATCTTCACCAGCAGCTTTATGCAGCTAAACATTCAGTTCAGTGACGCGTCGTTCAGCGAGTTGAAGGACGTGGCGGCGTTCAGCCTGGACGCGATGGGAGCGCAGATCGGAGGAGTGCTGAGTCTCTGGCTCGGAGTCACCGTCATGTTCCTCTTCGAGGCGTTTGAGTTTCTCTACATCTACCTCACCAACTGTCGCAAAGATGACACGACGGAAAATGGTAGCTTGATTGTCGCTCCCCCCGTTCAGGTGAATTCTTCCTCCAATGTTACCATTCAGTTAGGAGAGCTGAAATCTGTTAGCTGGGCCGACTTTGAATGCTTGATCTTGAAGATGAAAAACATGGAGCAGCGTCTGAATAATTCTCGCTGCCCATCGTGTGAGCACAGCCTCGTGCGGGACGATGAGAGTACGTTGCGCGCTACTTGTGAGGCTACGACCCATAGATAGAGATACAGGCTACAGGCTACAGGCTACCGCAAAGAAGATGTGACACCGACACAGCGGAACATCGACTATAGACCTACATCAGTCGGAGCATCGACTGAAGCGGTGTCCACCATCTTGACGCAAAGCTCTGAAGATGTAATATATCTCAGCATGAACGATGTTGTGAATTTGTTGCAATCATTGAACTGTTCAAATTATTCCGTATCAAACGACAGGTTGCTCTTAAATTCGAACAGCCTGCAGCAGTTTTGGGGCGATCCGTGCCGTCCAGCGTGTTACAATTGCTTCTAGCAAGCAGCAAACAATTCATTTTATTTGTAACGTCAGCGCAGCAATTTTTTTAATATCGTTTGACACTTTATATGTTGTGTCTATATCTCTGCAACATGGAGTTTTTCTATGCCGCTGCTATAGATGCACGCACTATCGTAATGTTTGCCATTTTGTGATTTAATTAGGATATAATTATTATTTGATCAATATTAATTTACTGTACTTTAATGTATTTTACTGTATATTTTAATTGTATCTATATTATTGATTTTTGCACTGTAATATTTTACAAAGTCATTTAAAAATTATAATTTAAATGAATTGTATTGTTGTTGTTTAAAGATCATTTAATTTTAAAAATCACGAAGTTTTATGCATTTGTATTGGTGTTTTTTGGCCTATAATGAAATTGTATCATTTTAATGCCGGTTGGTCACTATTGTGGACCCAATCCCGTAGCATGCACTTTAATATTTAGTTGTAACTTTTTTTTAATATGACAAAATTTTAAAACGCTAGTAAGAAACTCCAGAGACATCACTCCTGGGACACATGCAAATCCATAGATTCTGGTTTTTACTGTTATCTATCTACTGGGCACCGTGACGTTGCTTGTAGTATTTACTGCCATTTTATTCATTACATGTACGTGTACATGCATACGTGATGAATAAGAGACAATTCATCGTTTGAAGATGGTATTTAAATATTTTTAACAATATTTTTTGTATCGCATACGATAATAGTGTTGTTTTGCTTTATGTATTTTTCACACTTAATTATTGGAAGTGTGAAGACAAATCAATTTGTTGATAGGGTTGAGACTACCGTTCATTTAGGCCAAGCGTTTTCAAATACCATATTAGCACGCCAATTGCAACCACGAAAAATCATTCGTTGCCGTTTCTGGCAAACAAAAAAACATAAAATGGATAGCCTATGTTGAAAGAGGGAAACCGTTATAAATAGATAGGGTATAAAATTAAGAAAAAAGCAAACTTGAAAAATGTGCGCATGCGCTATCATAATTATAGCATATTTCTTAGCTTAATGATCTGCTATCATCCTCCCCCCCCCCCCTCGCTCAAAAGTGTGTCTCGAGAACCCAAGTGAAGTTATTTATTGGTATGCAACAAGAGGCAACAATGCACGTGATCTTGTAGCCATAATGGTAACCATCTATCAAAACGTTTTGAAGACACAGGCAATAAATTTCCCTGAAAGTTGACAGAAGAGAAGCTTAACGTCAGCGTCGTCATTCATTATCACATTGATGGGAAAGCTCTTTAATTTTGCGAGACGCATAACGCTAACTTCATCACCTAGCAGCAAGCGTCTGTGCGGCCAAATGAAGATTGATCATTGGATCTACTGAATAACGCATTGATAGTTTGATATATTATCTGCTCAATTTGATCAGCATCTGACTCGAATTAGGGACTTGGGATGTACACGGCGCCAGACGGGCAATTACATATTAATTATTATGACGATGTTCAGTAACTGTCGTTCATACCATTTGATTAGACCTGTCAAAAATTGCGAAGTAGAATTTTCCTAGCAACCTCACAACATATAGGCCTATCTGACGTTCCTTCTAAATTGTTTTCACATCGGATAATCTATCTTCATATGCGGCTAGCGCGGCTAGACGACCATATAAACCGGCTGCCTGTATGTAGGTATGTACGTAAGTTGATACTCTAGAAATTGAGAGTTCTCGACGGTTTGTCGAAAACTTATCGCTAGACCCTCGAGAGTCGGAAAGATATTCCGTGCGCTGGCACTTTTCAATTTTCTTCCTAGAATAGCTGTGGACTCTCCAAAGTACGTAGTCAAAAACCTCAATCTACGATGTGCAGGCAAGCTCCTGCGGAAACAGTGGCGCAGCGAATCTTTTCGAACAAGGATGTTATAATTTTCAGTTTCGAAAAAGCAAAAATATTTCGGAAGGGTAAAATTAGCTTCGAGTACTTTTGACAACCTACGCCTATAATTATGTCAAGAGCAACCCACAATTTGAAAAGCTTTTTCCTACCTACAACTACAACGTTTCTGACCCACAAAGTTCGAATTTACACTAACAATTGAAGCTGCGTCAAGTATCTTCACCAGTAGCTTTCTGCAGCTAAACATTCAGTTTGGTGACGCGTCGTTCAGCGAATTGAAGGACGTGGCGGCGTTCAGCGTGGACACGATGGGAGCGCAGATCGGAGGCGTGCTGAGTCTCTGGCCCGGAGTCACCGTCATGTTCCTCTTCGAGGCGTTTGAGTTTCTCTACATCTACGTCACCAGCTGTTGCAAAGATGACTCAGCGCAAACTGGCCGCTTAACTGTCGCTCCCCCGGTTGAGATAAATTCTTCCTTCAACGTCATTATTCAATTGGAAGAGCTGAAATCTTAGCTGAAATTAGCTGGGCCGACTTTGAATGCTTGCTCTTGAAGGTAAAGAACATGGAGCAGCGTCTGAATAATTCTCGCTGCCCATCGTGTGACCGCAGCCTCGTGCGGGACGATGAGAGTACTCGTTTATAATTGTTGTGTGCGCAATCGTTCTCATTTTAGCATACAACGAAACTGATGGAGAAAGAAATAAGTGACAAGCATCCGAAAATATCCGACATCTGCCTCACCAACTGTCGTTGCAACTGAATCTACATATACACAAGGCGATCGCTCGATTACATACGCGGTTGAGATGGTATCCACCAGCGCAGCTGTGCAACAGATGAAATGGTATATCTCAACAGAGCCGATCTTGACTCTTTGATGTCGAAGCTGAATCGTCCAGAGCATTGTTAGAATGCCACGCAACTGTGATCACAGCATAGTGCGGGAAACTCGGCGAGTCAGATTGACTCAAACGCGAACACTACAATCTCTCTCCATTTTAACAAGATAGTGCGAGAACGTACCATTGACGCAAATGAGCACATGCGTTCTAGAAGTCTCTTTTTTTCGTCGCTTTGTCATTTAAATGTATTGACGTTGCGCGCTACTTGTGAGGCTACGACCTGCAGATAGGTGATACAGGCTACAGGCTACGGACTACCGCAAGGAATATGTGACAACGACACAGCGGGGCATCGACTGTAGACCTACATCAGTCGGAGCATCGACTGAAGCGGTGTCCACCATCTTGACGCAAAGCTCTGAAGAAGTAATATATCTCAGCATGAACGATGTTGTGAATTTGTTGCAATCATTGAACGGTTTAAATTGATATGTATTAAATGACAGGTTGCTCTTAAATTCGAACAGCCTGCAGCAGTTTTGGAGCGATCCGTGCCGTCCTATGTTCTACAATTACTTCTAGCAAGCAGCAAACGCGCCTCAACGACCGAAAATGTAGTCAGTGAGCGAGTTCTTCCCTTTATTCGCGACAGCAGTAACAGATGAAGTCGACAGAAAATTGTAATTTCTATGTCATCAGCGACAGAAAACAGGCGAAGCGTTGTGGCCGGGCGATCGAAGTCGCTGTTCTGGGATCACGGCATTTGTCGGTTCGAATCCCGGCCGCAGCAAAGTGAGTCACTTGGTGCACCCTCGTAAAGATGGCTTAAATTTGTCAGTCACAGGTGTTCCTACGATCTCTGGCTAACAGTCAGCGGTGGATCCACCACCGGCGACCATCAGCTGTGCAATGGGACACCATTTCCTCCCCGTAAGGGGCTACCACAAGGAGACTAATATACACCGCTGCGACACTTCTGAACACCCCATCTTGACCGTGCTCAAATTTCAAGTCACCGTTATACAGGCGGCGATCTCTACACGTAACCTCAACTGTTGCCCAAACCACTTTCTATGTTGTGTCTTTATCTCTTCAACATCGAGTTTTTCTATGCCGCTGCTATAGATGCACGCACTATCGTAAGGTTTGCAATTTTGTGATATATTTAGGATATAATTAGGATTTAAATGAATTGTATCGCTGTTGTTTAAAAATAATTTAATTTTTAAAATCAGAGAATTTAATGCATTTATAGTGGTGTTTTTTGGCCTTTAATGAAATTGTATCATTTTAGTGCTCGCTATTACAGACGTCTCGTAGCATGTACTTTAATCTTTTGTTTTAATTTTCTTTAATAGGACAAATTTTAAAACGCTAGTAAGAAACTCCAGGGACATCACTCCTGGGACACATGCAAATCCCTAGATTCTGGTTTTTATTGTTACCTATCTACTAGGCCCCGTGTCGTAGCTTGTAGCGTATACCGCCATTTTATGCATTACATGTACATGTACGTGATGAATGAGAGATAATTCATCGTTTGATGTCAACGGTGTTTAAAATATTCTTAAGAATATCTTATGTATCGCCATAATCATGCTGTTTTGCTTTACGCATCACATGTGCAAGAGATTATTTTAAGTGTGAAAATAAACCAATTTGTTGATACGGCCGCCAGACGTCACTTCCTAATTGTAAGGAACGTCCCTTATTTGAAGCCATTTGCCCCGTGTCCCTTACGAGGAGCAAAAAGAAAGCCAATTTTTTTTTTGTTTCTTGTATAGGCCTCTGGTGTTGTCATGAATTTGTAGAAAGCGGTAGTTTTTTTATTTTTTGTCACTTTCTG
>JAQIWG010001274.1:0-25404 GCA_034695025.1 Chamaedrilus cognettii
AAAAACCCCCCCCCCCCCCCCCCACCTCTAAAGTAACGTTATTCGTAGAGACGCTATAGTTACGATGTTACTATAAAACGGCAGAAAATACTGAATTTACACTCATCATTACACTCATCATTATTTCCTCCTCGACGCTACACACTGGACTTATTCCAGAATCCAACCCGCAAATCTAGCCCGACTAAACAATGAGTTAATATCGTTTCCTACATGATTTCTACGTAAACGTGCGCGTAGAAACTGCGAAAATCTTAGCGGCATTTATTTGCGACACGACAGTCTCCGGAATAAAGCCACTCCGTCAGTAGTACAATGATCCCTCAAATTCTTCCGTAATAACGTACGTCGTCAGTCAACGGCAGTCGCTTGGTTATAGTCAATGATATTCACCGTCTACACTCTCAGAGACTGCCTGGCAGAAGAAATCTGCGTCGTTCGAGTTTGGTCAGAACCTCCCGACGATTTATCCTCGGAATCCAGTGCTGATCGAATTAGTCTCTTATTTATGCTCTCCCTAAGACCCGTCTGATTTGCATGGGGACGGTGTCCGTCACAACGGTGTGTGCTTCAAGGACGGATCGAGGATTGGTTGGTGGGGAGAGGGAAGGGTAGACGTCCTCAACTTTGTAGGCCTGTCAAGGTAGTGTTGTCAATTTTGAAGCAACAACGTGTAATTTTATTTTGAATGAACAGAAGTCGTCAGCTGGGTAGTAAAGCGGAGCTTCATGAGCTTCATTTGAGAAGATTCAACGCGTATGAGACTTTTCTTATGCTACTCATTGTTACATCGGCCAGTGTTTTATCAACAATTGGATTACCACAAAAACATTTTCGGGCATTTGGGGGAGAGGGGTGGTGCATCCCCCCTGCCCCTGGATCCGTCTTTGGTGTGCTTAAGTATAGAAGTTCGGCGTGAAAGGCCATGTGAAGAAATGGTTAAGGTGGTCTGAGAACTAGTTTTTGGATTAAATTTTCACAGCATTCGTTGCTAGAATATTAGCCATACTATATTCTGCTTAAATATTACGTTGTCCTGATTCGATTGATCAAAAATTGGATGCATTTAATAACTAAAAATAAAAAAATTAAAAAAAATTAGTCAAATTAACTAAATTTAGTTAGAATTTTTAATAGTGTTATACTGCGATTAGGCCTCTAGCAAGGCATGTAGCCATTATATCAGCTCAAACTATTTTTTCCTGATATTTAAGCCGCCTCACATCTAATCCTCATAGATAACAAACAACAGCCTGGAGTTTTCATTAAATATCGTCATGAAGACGTAACAGCACAAGGCAAGGAACAGAGCGACATCGTTCGGGAGGTCCAGAAAATATTGAGCGACAAGAAAAAGGCACTTCTAAAATGCGCACGGAGATAATGTGAATACCAATGTTTCATGAAAGAGTATCGTGTTGTTCTATCAACGAGGAGCCAATAGTTATATAACCCAGTTGGAAAACATGAGGCTTAAAATAAACTGTAGCAATTTAATCAAATTTAGTTAATAATATAAATCGACAAGGAGTAAGAAAATAAATCTTTAAGCTCGAATTTCATTTACTGCAGTCGTGGATATACTTATAGAATTATGATCGAAGTGCCTAACCACAACGTGCATCAAGATTCAACAGGTTCTACATGATATTATTTTGTAAACCAGAATTGAGGCTTGATTTAGTAAGCATCATGCTAGTGCAACTTTTCTGTCTCTATAGCAGCAACTTCAAGTAAGATGCACTGCTATAGGCTTTCAGCTCGGTCGGATCATGTGTTTCCATCGCGTGAATACATTTCTCATCGTTACTCGCCGGTGAACAATTTTATCTTCGACGAGCTGAATCGATTAGGTGTCGCTCGACCACTACAAATTCACCCAAGAGCGACCCTAACGAGTCAGAGGCTCCAAACAAATCCTGTGTGCTGATCAACTTAACTTATTTTCTTCGCATGCGACTCAAACTCACTTTCTCTACCAAACAATTAACTAGTGTTCGTATCGAAATACTGGAGGCCGGACCGCCGGAGCATAAAGAATACTCGTGGTATTTTTAGAAAGCAATTTGCCAATAGATCAATTTAATTCTGTGAATTGGTCTACGTTTATTTGTAATTCACACGACCCATCTACTGGGAACCTTTTCTCTACAGCACTGGTGTCATGCAGTAAGACGGTATTGTAAAAATGATAATGCATTTAATAATTAGCATTTCTGCAAGCGAAAGAATCATTCAAGAAAAATTGAGCAAAGTAGCAGAGTGATATACCCAGGTTACAACCGTTACATGCGTATGTGTCAGTGACTGCAGCCATGCTTATGGAATGTGCTCACTACATACAGTGTAGCGTAAGCCAAACGCATGCAGTATACATGTACTAGCTAAGCTTACAGACAAATTTTGCGCACTGAATTCCTAGGCTATATCAATCATCATCCACAAGCATTTAAAACGAGACGCAAGCTACATCAAACACCTATCCGACATTCCAACTAGTAAATATTATAATAGTTATCGTGGATCGGCAATTTAACGCCCGTTTTTTTTTGTAGACAGTAACTCCGCGCCGCTTCGCTCGCGACGGCTATAATTATATCCACCGTTTACGCTGCTCGCTGCAGCGGTTCAGCGCGAAATCTACTCTGGCGACGAAAACGGACATTAAAAGCCGACAGCGGCAGTCCGCTTGGAGGGGGAGTCCCTGATCTACGGCGCGAACAAATTGTTTTCGTTTGTCGCGCGTTTCTTTGACTCGATCCCCCGTTCTTGAGCGGAACACACATTACCACCAGGGTTCTCACTTGTGGAGCAATTGTTCCAAAGTCGAGAAATATTGAGGGTCTGATGGAACAGTATAGTGGAGCAATGGCAAAAAATTATGGAGCAATTATAAATCTTTATTTCGAAACGAAGACAGACATTGAGAAGCACAGTGTCACTGGCCCCTATTCATCCTTATGATTTACATATGCATATATAATTGCATAATTGTCTGTCCATTTTGTCACGACTATGGAGCAAAATTGTCGATATCTAGTGAGAATACTGATTATCAGTAGTCTCGGAGAATACTAGATCTACCCACGTTATGAGTTCCGCACAGAACGGCATATAATTCACCAGGAGCGTGTCGTGAGTTTCATTTCGAAGCGAGTGTTGCTATAGTTCGCTATGAGCAAACCGGATGCGATGTGTACTGTATTATACCGTTATTTCAAATAGTGGCTTGACTTTATCAGCAACGCTGTGCGAAAAAGTTCAAAAATGAGGAGAGCGCAACTAAAAATGCAGCTCAAATATAAATATATATATATACATAAATGTAAAGCGAAAATTATACATTAAAATAATATATAAATATATGCATAGATCTAAAACGAAAATTATACAGAAATTAGAAATTAGAATAGCGCAAAATAAAATGCATAACGCTCGAGTTTAGTCAAAACCTCTAATAACAGCCTCACATTTCTTGACCTTCAGAGGCGGTATACAACCTATTCTAAAGCAGATTCACTGACTAGTGCCGAAGACTCGGTACTTAGAGGGTCTTGCTGACAGTTGACAGAGACGTAAAAGCATTGGAAAGAGTCTAATTTAAAAGCGGAGTAGCGGAGTAATCCTCACCGTTCGATCATCGTCACGCTAAGACCCTAAGTCTCTCTACTCGGCACACGCTGATTGGCTGCGGCGACAAATCCGCGACCAATGATAGACTCAAGTTTTGGGGCCCCGTGAAAGATGGCTTAAACTTAAATGATGGTATGCTCGTTAAGTTTGAAATGATGACCTGACTAGTTGACTCTGTTCGAGAAGTTAATGTTCTCACTAACTTGTTGGTAAATACAGAAATACAGAACAAATCAAAGCGTTTTACAAAGAGCGTCCAGTCCGGATAGTCACATTCACTTTTGGTCCCATTAATTTTTCAAGGTGAGGGTTAAGATTAGGTTTAGGTCTCAGCTGTTTTACTGTTAGTGCTAGGGCTTAGTTCAGGGTTTGATGCAAAACCTATAAGCCTAAACCCTTAAAAATCAGTGGGACCAAAGTGAACGTGACCAAATAGAATTGGAACCTTTACAAAGTAAATGTTATACATGTAGGGTACTTCACACTATTTTAAAGCGATCGATGTGTTTGAAGCAATACAGTATTAGAATAATTATATAAACCACATTTCTTCCACACCGCATAGGCCTATGACTCATTTTTCATCAGCGACATGGGAGTCACAGGTAACGACAGCAATCCAGGCTTCAAACCTTCAATAATGCAAAACCCACGGACAGCACTTAGTAATAATCCTATAGCGATGCATAAATAGTTTTTGCTTTCACAAATTCATTGTGATTAGAATGTTTTTATGCAATCCACAACTAAGTCGCAAAACCGAAACTAGCTTAACCGGAGAAACGAAAGCGTCATAAGCTAATAGTGTAAAATAATAATAGTAAAGGGTTCAACGACTTCACGTCACGTGATTTTTAACATGAGAAAGTTTTGCGTAGAACGCGATATCGACCACTTCCGCTCTCGTCCTCAAATCTTCGCGCGTTTTATTGAAAATCCACTCTTCCATGCAGTCGTAAGCCGCCGGCTCAAAGTCCGCATGAAACTTATTGGCGAACAGCTCCCGTCGACTCGCCAACGCGAAAAGATCTCCCGCGCCGAAAACGCAGACTGAATTAACATATTTCCCGGCGCACGGAACGCTTCCCCCCACCCAGTTCTTAAAGCGTGCGAGAAACTGGTAATTACTGCCGACGGCGTGCGATTCCGGCTGGCCCCTGTACGATCCGGGCACGCCGAGCTGTGGGCTGTGATTGAGAGAAGAGAAATAGGTCTCGTCGGGGACCGTCGTTCTGGACACCCACGCGAGGAATGCCAGCGCCGTGAGGTTATTAACCGCGAAGTCAACGAAAGACCTCGTCGCTATGATGTGTACGGAGCCTTTCGTGACCGTCGCGTTAACGGGCAGCTTCGCCAGGGAGTCAGAATATCGATCGTCGTCTCGTCCCTTTAAAGTCCCGTCGATGTTGTTCGATCCGCCGAAAGCTTTTAATATCTTGACGATTGCCCAGTTGGTTTTCAGTGGAAACTCTTGTCCGGTTAGATTTATGAAGTAGCGCCACGGCCCGTAGGATAACAAGCGCTTCACGCAGAGCAGGTCGGCGGATAGAACGGAGAACCCGCCACGATTGACGTCGACGTTGAAAATCGGTGTATAGATATTACTAAAGCATTTGATAATGTTGCTCACGTAAGCGTGAATAAACGAATCTGCAGACTTGTCAACATGAATGCAGTAGTAGTTCTGCGGCCGGTAGATGGCGCGAAGTAGTCTCTCAAACATTACCACATCCTTGAAAATTAGTACGCTGTAGGCAATGGGAAATTCGGCTTCTTCTTCCGACAACGGTTCAGTAATGTATCCGCGGTTTCTTCCATACGCATCACAACGTTCTTCCAATGATTTGTATGCATCCCAGTTGAACGCCCGTGCGCCAGGGTTATCTACAGCAACCCGATTGAGTGATTTAGCTAAATTAATTTCCGCCTTGTCGCCGTTGAACAACTTCAGACAATCGACGTCAGGAACTTTAACTGTCGGGACCGTCGTGTTGTTTAGGCGGAAGCGCTCGGCGGAAGAGCTATCGTGGATATGCCATGGCCAAATCTTTTCAATCTTTAGCTGCAAGGCAGCCTTTCCGCGCAAATTCAATATACTCGCTAACACAATGATGAGGATAATAACGAATAGCATTAAGAATCGAAAGGCAGCGGCTATTGACAAACCGTGCATATTTGCAGGCACAAATCAATATTGTGTAAAGATCTCGTTTTACATTATGAAAGACGCTCATGTCGCACGACGTCTACTAGTATTTCCATCGCAATAAACTTCTAGTCTGTACGGTTGAAATAGTGCTAGTCGTGCAAAATTATAGAATCCAAAAAAGTTGCATAACTAAGCTACTTAATAGCAGCTACTCCAACCAGCTCCAAAGTTCCATGGATATACAGTAACGAGCTACACCAAAAATCCAAAAAGTTCACAAACTTGCAGTCATCCTAAGTTCTGCCAGACGATTATGACAGTAGTCAGTGCGCTTTTATTCCTCAAATGTTAAAGCAAGCAGTCCGGCTCCCCACCATTCAATCGAGGCCCAAAAGGGATTCAATTTTTGCCGACCGTAAGCCTAATATGCCAACCACAAGTTCCATCAGCGCAGCGGCATGTGAATGCAAACCCAGCCAGCTCCGCTGTTTGCCGGTCGTGCCAACTAGAGTGCTTGCTGTAAGTTGTTCGATCTCCTTACAGCGCCCGAGGGGTCGCATTGCATGCTCTCAACCAATATTGACGATAACGGGCTGTAATACCAGCCACGGTGTAAGTACCAAATACAGGCGACAGGCATACGGTGTGGATAATCATCGATAACTCTCTCATAATTACTTGTGTAAGTTCTCGAAGAGAGCGTAGTGCTTAATGAACCAACCATCGCTTTGGCTCCCGTAAAAATATGCTGTTAAGTCAGAAAAAATATTTTATTTTGTAGCCTATACATGTATTGTGTTGTTGAAATAAAATTTGTCATCAACTTTTCCCATTGCACGGGGAAACATCACAAACAACTCTAATATGTGTAAGTTCAACCACGCTATGACAGTGAAGCAATCATCGCTTTAGTTCATGTAATTATTGCTTTGTCACAAATCCTTTAATTTCAACCGTTATTGTCGAAATTAAATTTGTCATCACCTTCACCCATTAGGCTTACAGTTATATCATTATTTTATGGATCATTTTGAATGATAGTGATATCATTTATTAAAATGCATGTAATGTATATATGATATCGTTTATAAAAATGTACAACCAGCAAATACAGCATAAGACAGCCGAGTTTTCGGTATGCAATGCTATGCATGCGTTTGAATCAGTGGACCATGTTTAGGTATTCATGAAAACGCCATGGATTGCCATCCAGTAATCCAGTAATGCCTCTGTATAGGCTACAGATTTCTGTGTGTTTTAATTATCAATGAAGCAACCCACTAGCCTTTCTCGAAAATATTAATTCTGACTGTCCCAACATGTAAATATTTCGCACGTCAATCTAGCCTAGGCTATACTTGAAGCGCACAATAAGGTAGTCCTCAGCTGATATTGGTATACAAATGGTTTTAAAAGGCTGACATTGATGCACAAATGGCGGTATACCGCTGACATTGTGGACAAATAAATAATTTGACGAAAGTCCGCTGCAATGGAACACCGTACACTCGGCACGGCTAGTGGCTGCTTGCGACTTGTCCACTGTCAAATTAACCCCGTCAAAGCATGTCTCGACCACCAACTTGGACTTTAATGTATACGGCGGCGGAGACACATTCGCGCCATGCACTCGGTCCACTTACAGGGACGTATAGCCTAGATCAAAACTTGTTATTTCGTGTGTGGCATAAATGAAATGTTGTCATTATAGCTTAAACACAACATATTCAACTGGACGAAATTTTTAGATAATCAAGGATGAATTTTGGTGTTAATTAACAAGGATTTTTAGCTAACGATGAGAATTATACCAGGTTTGTTGACGTTGTTGGGCCAATAGGACAATATAGCCTATAAAACAAAGAGATTTGTGTCATGCAGGCCGGCCCTCCGCAATCTTGCAGTCCTCGCGTGCAGTTACTATCATTCAGGCCAGCCCTCCGCAATCTTGCAGTCCTCGCGTGCAGTTACTATCATTCAGGCCAGCCCTCCGCAATCTTGCAGTCCTCGCGTGCAGTTACTATCATTCAGGCCAGCCCTCCGCAATCTTTCAGTCCTCGCGTGCAGGATTTACAATAATACAGATTTACAGTGTTTACAATAATAACATTCTCTTTGGCAACGTCACAATTTATGCATTTACCCTGCGCTATTTTCCTGCGCTACAGGCACAGGTTTTTAGTGTTTCGCCTGATTCGAGCGTCAGTGTGCGGAACACTTTTGTAAAAGTTTTGCAGTTTGTGAGATTTTGTGCATTCACCACACATCCGACCAGCGGACAGTCGGAACAACGAGGAAAACTTTATGCGTCTATACAGCATCATAAAACACACAGCTGCGCTGAACTCCGAACACCATGCAGCCCAGCGTATAACACCAGCGCATCGAACCAAGGCACAGGCGCATCGCGTTACTTTCACCGTCAAGCCTTTTTATTTACTTTTATCGCTGACACCGACAACCGTAAAATACAAGTTTAACACAGTCCAGATAACGACGCAACGCGGTCAAACGCATAACGGGACCAATCCGATAAAAGGTTAACGCAAGCATATGTACTGCGCTATAGATAAAATGAATAGACCCATTTTATAAAGAGGCCAAAGCGTTGAAAAGCTACGTACTTTGACATGTGTAACCTACAGTGTATAGAATGTGACGTACCATCAATAATTACCAAAAAGACTAATACGTAGATGGGTGTTCAATCCATAGGCTTCACGTGACGACATATCCAGTTATAAAACCAAAATAGCAGCGCCCGCTGCAAATCTGTGAGTTATAAGCATAATGCTTGCCTCGTAATTAATTAATATAATTAAAACTTATGACGCATTTGAACATTGCAGAGCCCTTGCATTCGCGCATAACCAAATATTAACGGCATTATTTATGAATAATTTAATTATTTAAGATTCACCAATGATCACAGTCGTAAAAACACACGAAGAAATCGATAACACGACAGCTTAATGACAGGATTATCCAACTCTCACAGTAGTACCTTCTAACACTATAGTTTGAGCTTACAAAGCTCCTATCCATACATACTATATAGATTCTCACAATCACTCGCATAATTCATAGTCATTCTTAATTTATCTCGAAACCGGTGCGCAATAATTGAGTCAGGTTTAATGTCTCCACGCACCACTGGGACAGCCAGTCTCCCCGCCATGTCTACAAAAACAATATTCGCTGTCCGCTGCCCATGCTAACACGCGCAGTCGGCGGCTAGCCTACAGTGGCACCGACCAACTTGCGTGGGGCCCGATATAGATCATAATAAATTGATCCCCAGACGTGATCCGTGCCACGCACCAACACGGGGCGTGATCCACGCTGCCGCACAACACAGCGAACGCTACCTAGTACCTAGTCGGTCGGGTAATCTCTAGGATGGGCGCTATATTTGTGGTCAGAGAAAACATGGTGCATGGGTGGTGGGGTTTTTTTTCTCAAATATGATGCTCCTCCGCTCAATTTATCAATGAACTCTTTGCACATCCGCTTAATTTTAAAGATTTGATCAAGCATAAACTTGGCTGCGTGTCAAAGAAAAAACTGCAAAATAAACTTGTGGCTGAATGGATCGACCCATTAAAACTCAACAATTAAAATAAATCAATTAAACGCTTTGACATGATACGAGTATTTTGTACTTCTGCTCCTTTTATTCTAAGTGACAGAATCAATTTGATCAAAATCTTATTGATCGCCTAAGCATTAATATCCAAAACATCCCCATGCAGTCTAATAGACTGCTCTCCTTCAAGTCAGCCGCTGTGGCGACCGCAACCATAAAACAGCTGCAGCGGCCGTGAGATACCATCTAGCGGCCAATTTGCGTTTCCGGATCGAAAACATCAATGCCGGTCCAGACTTGTGAGACCCGTTAGGTTCTTTATACAAACACGCGGCCGCCGCCGCCGCACCGTCGCGCCGGTCTGTTAAGAGCGTACATTGCACCGCAGCACGGGAGCGTACACATGCAGTGGCGCTATTAGCTATGGGGCACTGTGGCGCGTGCCACACCTAAACTTTTCACAAAGCACGTGTATTAAGAAAAATAGATTTATCTAGGATTAAAAAATTTGGGGGGATGTTAGAAATTTCAGGGGGGGGTGTGACGAAAAGTGGTTAGACAAATATGGCGAAAAGTGTGCATGCAAATATAGGTGGCAACGGGAATTAGCCCAAGCGCAATATACTGTCACTGGAACTTTCACCTCCTCCAGAAAAGTTTGCGAGCGGAGGGGGGGGACAATTTCGCACATTTTCATGCACCCCGCCTGAACTAAAATTCTCGCGACGCTGCTGTGTAACACGGACCACTGTCCAGGGCAGCTGCTGCAGGGTAATGGCGCCACTCCTTAGCCCATTTGTATAAAAAAATCACACGTTGAATGACCTCGCTTCTCCGTCTATAACAGAGACGAGACACTGAAAAAGGGAATTGTTGGTATAAACTGAGCAATAGGATTGTTACTATTTACTATAGTATTGTGTGAACATTGCACGGAGTGCAAACTGAGACTGAAACTGGTCTTAGCCAAGTTTATCCACCAAACGATTACCCACTAAAATATTACTTTCAAAACACAATACACCGTACTTTGAGTCTATGAAAAGATACCAGTCGTGTCTAATTGAAGCTCCAACAGAAAGATCATGCCCAAATAAGCAGCGGCGTGGCCATGATCAATTTTTAGGTAAAAAATCTTATTGAAAAGATTTCACGACAATTTTCTCCTACAAGTCAAGCCAAAACTAAAAATTTCAAACTCGATTATAATTCACGACCAGGGGGCAGGGGAGGGACTATGGTTGTGAAGTGAATCTTCAAGCTAAAACAACAACTCCACTTTTTCTGAACTCCGTGTATATAGGCCTACGATGCACTATTTCTTTAAGTCTCGTGTCCAGTCTTCAAGCCAAGTGCACAATTTCTGACTAATAATCATCATTCAAATTGCATGTCAGTTTATGTGTTAATTTAACCTACGAGTGTTTGTAGGATATCGACGCCGCAGAGTTTCTACGTCTGTGTGTCCAACTGCACGCCGGGGTGCTGTAAAGCAGGCCGCACAGAGGGCACTGGGGGCCACTTGGCCGCCATTCGCCCAAGTATTTAGGAGACTCGCCCGATAATTGAGCGGGAAAAGTCGCGCCGACGCTACCAACAGAATGTACGGAGACCGAGAACTGGACGCATGCATGCCAGACATATGAGCAGCGTGCAATAGGGAATAGTTCTATTTTTACCTGTTATTTCCTTCTGTAGTGGCATTAGTTTCGGGTTAGGGTCTGGATAAGTAAGTAGGCTAATGTTTTGTCAGGCTTAGGAATTAGGACCGTAGTTACTGGCCAATTGTTTCAGGTTTAGGTTTGGATTGGTGTAGATACGGTTTGGAATAAATTTGACTGTAATTGTCACAGGATAGTGAATTGTCACAGAATAGTGAATTGTCACAGGATAGTGAATTGTCACAGGATAGTGAATTGTCACAGAATAGTGAATTGTCACAGGCTATTCGTCAAAACAATTTGTGCTTTCAGGCTTAGAGCTAGGGTTAGAGTTAGAACTTAGAATTACGGTTTCAAATAAGTTTATGATGATTTGCACAAAAAATCTTACAAGAGAACTACATATAGATTTCGAACTGCATGCGGGTTGTATGGCTAGCGGACAGGATAACGGTGGTGGGTTTATCTGATGTTATGTCTAACTGGGCAAAGCATTCGACTATGCAGAAAAACGCGTAGTAGGTAGATGTCATGTAGTATAAGTTATGCAACGTAAAATCTAATTCAAGTGAAATGACTGTTTGGGATGTGAAGCCCGGAAAAAAGTGAATGGGTTTCTAATCGTTCTCTAGAGCACCATTTACTGTGTCTGCACTATAATTTTGCTTTATTCAATCAGCTTCTTTAGAATGACATTGGCCTCATTGTTCATGAAGATTACAAACAACATGTAGCCTGATTGTGCTCATTCAATAATCATGTCTCTATGCATTGCACACAGACAGTATTCTGTTCTACTTTGCTGCGTAGTGAACTGTTCACTAAGTATACACTCTACCGGGTCCACCCAGTGCAAAATATTCAATTTTCAGAGCATTTTATTACCATGACCATTGACTAAAATGAGCTACTTGTGCATGCATACGTGCATAATTTTAATTGCAATTCGCGCATTAGCTATTCAACAAGCAAAACTCCTCTGCAATAATGACAAGGATCGGGTACAGTTTATCACCGCCACGAATACACGATCCGTGGCGCGATATCCAATGCAGTTAGCGAAGCCACTGCTAGGGCAGATATATCACTAGATTCAGGGATATTTCAGCGATTTATGGATCTGATTTATAACTCAATCCCGCAGATATCTGAGGGTGTTTTTTTTTATAAAATGGCGCATTATATAATAGGAGGTGGAGATATTTTTATATTAAAAAATGCAATCTAAGGATATTTTTGACGAGATACCCAGAATCTAGGGATATTCCTTTTCGGTTCAATGGTATCACTGAATGCAGTGAATATTTTCTGTCAGATTAGGCTTTAGCTCCAATCGGTCCATGCGGGCAGCGGGGCGCAAATTGCATTAGACGCAGGTCAGCCAGTCCACAACTGGCCCGTGTGTACTACTACTACACAAACGCGAGGGGGGTTCCCGCGCTTGATCAGGCGACTTATGACCCGAAGGAAAGATTCGAGTGGTCTATTACACCGCGGAACACGACGTCTAGTAGCCTACCAGTCACAACATCACTGAGAAGTGTGCAAAACTGTAGGATCATGCACAAAATGAATTAGCTGCAGATTATAGTCCATAGTGTCAGACTGTTAAGCAGGCTTCCGCAAAAAACACGCAGAGACGCCTGCAGGCGCTTTGCAATATGCTGTAAATGCAATTCAGGACGAACGACAACAGTAATCGCATAATGCACATGTGTAGTTTTTAGTTCGCACCACTAAACATTACAAGCTTCGGGGATTTCGAAATTTTGTGTTTATTGCGTTTGTAGATGGGTTTGTTGGGTAGATGGGTACTGGATAAGTAAATAATGGTGAACATTAAGTGGTAGAGTGTTAAGCGTGGTATGCGCTCAACTAATACATGCATTCGTAATCATTGGCAAAAAATAACGGATTAATTAACGTGTGGCATTGCCGTAGGCGGGGTTGGTTCCATAGTGTCAGGATTTTAAATAGACATGACATTATCGGCTGGCGTACGCAATGATATTTGTTAAACAGATGAAAGTACAGCTATATTGTTATCGCGCAGTGTCACTTCCCGTGCTAATTTGAAACCGACGCGTCGCAAACTGCGCAGCAGAATGCAACAACAGTAGCAACAACAGTAGCAGCAGCATGCAGCAGCAGCAGCAGCAGGAGCAGGAGCAGGAGCAGCAGCAGTAGTCTGGGCCTCGGGTAATTGACAGACTGATCCGTACATTGTTCCGTTTTCGGCTCGCCACCGGATGTGTGACGATGATACGGAGCCTAGCTGACAGCGCTTTCATCACCTACTAAGTCCTGCTGCGGGAGAATTATTCTCATCACCGTGCGCTTTTACTAATAGGCCTACTACACGGTGTTCCCCCCAAAGCAGAATCTCTTGGTTATGGTTCTGCATCGTCGTTAATAATTGATAAAATTGTGCACAAAATTAACCAGTTTTGCTTGGACAACAATGGCATCCAGCAACAAACCAGGATAACTATTGTCTCAGAACCAAAAATTGTGTCCTTAAAAGCAGAGATAATCTTCTGCAGCACCTGTCTAAAATCCTAATTTCACTACATGTAGAGCTAACTTCGTTTACGGCAATGCTACACACGGTCAGCGTCTACTCAAGCCAATGCACAAATTGGAACCAATGCTGCGCCCGTTCAGTGGCTAAATTAGTCCAAGTTCGCAGGCGGATGCGATTTTATCCGTATCCGGCTTTTAGCCCCCTTTGTATAACTTCATCGGGATCTGTAAAGACTCAAGTTAACACTAGAACATTATAAGACCTTAAAATATCGCATAGTTTAATCTGCGTAGCGTAGTAGCCTACGACATTCTGAATTCTGTGAGTCACTGTGACCTACACAACTGCTTCATAATAAGCGTTATTAATCATCTTTGCTCCGTAAGCTACCGCATAATTAAATAAGTCAATTCAAGAAGGCATAGAGGAAAGTTCAAAAGCGTATTTGGAATTTAATATGTATCGTTTTTCGCACACTAACGTGATCAACGCAGTAAAATGCAGTGCCAAAATATCGCAAGTTTGCAACGAACGCGAATAAAACTCCATAAAGCAAACCGTACAGCACGGAAGCGTAAAAGGGCCACGAAAACGTTTTACTTAAATTCGAAAGTGTTTTGTAGAAAAATTTGATTTACGCAATTCTTACGTATAGTATGGTAGACGCCAACAATGATTTTGCAGGCGCTTGTGTTAGCTATCGCGCCTACAACACGAAGCCAAACAAACAGTTTTATCCAAAACACTTTAAGAAAATAAAACTTTCTCCTGACCCTTCCACTAGTCCGAGTCCGTATTGTAGCACGTATGAATACCTGCACCCTACACTCCTCTATCGACAATTCAACGGCTAAAAATAGATTCAGCAGCAACAAATATTTCAAAGCCGACTGAAACGATTGATCTCCTGTAGCCGACTGATCGATACATTAGCAGCGATCAAGTTGAGCGGGATGATGACCAATTGGCCGTAACACTCCCCCAACATTAAATTGACAAACTATAATTGACGCTCGAACTGATGAGGCTTGTCTAGCAGGAACGTGCCCGGAATAGTACTGGCGACTGCAGTGTTAGTATTGCATGTGAGTGAAATATCCCTAGATTCTAGGCATCTTGAGAAAAATATCACTATATAGATGGCATTTTGTTGGCAGACAAGGTTCTCGATGCAATAATGCAATTCGTCAGTTTATACTAAATATCTCAAGAAATGTGAGGATCACGTTAAAAAGTAGATCATTCGATCTCTGAAATATTCCTAAATCTTGCAATATATCCCCTACAAGCAATGCATGCTACTCCACTCACCCAGCGATTCACAAGATAGATCCTGACAGCTAAAGTACAACGCGCATACAGTTGCAATATATAATTTTTTAATTGATCAAATCATATCGCACTTCAAATCAAAATCACAGCCGTAGAAGGTACATGCTCAAGAGAATAACAGCAGAAACCTTCAAGTTGCCCACAACCCTCCAACAACATTAACAAACAAATGTTTTCCACCCATGACGGGCAGGTATATGCGTTCAGATTAAAGCGCTCCAAGAAATTACAAGCCCAAAAGAATAACAGCCCATCCTTTAACCCGCACACAACCCTCCAACAATGCTAATACACACAACAAAGTTTCTCACCTCTGACGGGCACGTAGACGTTCAGATTGAGGCACTCCTCGCTCTGTTTCTCGAGGAAGGGCATGAGGCGCCTGAAGTGGTCGACGCGGGCCGCGGGCATGCGCCGGGCCAGGCGATCGAGGTCGGGGAGGCGCTGGGGACACACGGGGCGGAACTTGAGGCCCACCCGAACCCCATCCCACTTCTCGAGCGTGCTCGTGGGGGGCATGAAGCGGAGCTCGCCCCCCAGAACTGAAGCATACTGTAGCCCGAAGTAGGCGTCCACCTATAGCGGAGACACGCAAATGCAATTTTTCAGAAGTTGGTCTACATGTTGCTACATTTTTCATTTTTGGATGATTTATGAGACTTTAAGAATAAGTGGAACTATTTTAAACACCTATTATAATCATTATCCAGCCTTTTTTGTATCATGTTTTTTTCATCTGGCCTAATAATACAAGCTTTATTACCATATAATAATATACATGGTCTAATGAATTGGGCTACCGCTACTTTAGGCAGTACCCCAAACTTTGGGCAGTAGCCCAAACTTTGGGCAGTAGCCCAAAGCAGATGTAGTAAAATTAATTGACGACCTTGTATAGCAAAATCCAAAAATATCGTCACGAATTTATAAAATACTACTGAATATCATTAACATTCTTCTAAAACAGTACTTACGTGAATTAGTGAATTTCTCAAAAATGTTACTGAATACGACGCTGTTGTCAAATTCGTCAAATTGGCAGATACTGGACACCGTAGCTCAATCATAAACGACCTCGCGTTCTCTACTGCATCACACCAGACTCTATATGCTATCGCTGCCGCATAAACTCAATATTTGATGACTCCTGCGATGATGCGAAAACACCACTGCCAATAACTCATCAACTTTTTCTCGCGCGTCATAAATCATTCTACCTCTAGCGGGGCGCTGCTGCGGAACGAGAGAGGCCGTGCCGCCACCTCCACCCCAAACATGCAATCTCTACCGAAATTTGTATACGTCAATATGATATTATTTAAATGATTAGTCCGCATGTTCATCTCAGAATATATCTTCTCTTTCTCTCTAGCGTGCTACCGCATGGAAGGTCACTGTCATCCAGCTTTTTCACTCCGACCTTTCCTCGATTTTTCTCTTCAGCACTCCATACGTTTTCTTCTCAATGAAATCGTCTGTAATTCCTATTCGTTTTGCTCCTGGCCCGCTCTTTTCTTCCATTCTCCCTTCCATGAGGATTTTCATTAGTCCATCCCCTCTGATGATTCAGCATTCCAGCACTAGTAGCATAGTGGTAGAAATAGTAGTGGGTGTATAATGGAAGTTGGAGTAGTGGGAGTAGCAGTAAAACATATGGCGAGAACATATTATTAGGGGCGGCGATTTATTACACGCCCACTTCCCAAGAAACACAGAGACAGATTAGCTGCCCCCCTCTTTCTAAAAAATTGACCGAGTGAACCTCCCCTGCCTACCTGCGGCAGCGCCCGTCCAGGGAGGGTGGCCAGCACCCCGCGGAGCTTCCCGTACTGCGTCTCCAAGATCGTCACGCTCATCTGCGTCGAGTGAAGCCGCGCGTTCACGCCCCCTCCCCCCTCCTCGCCCCCCCCGCCCCCTCCAAGCCCCCCGCCGCCCCCCGAGCGGAGATTCGTGGCGTGCAGGACGGCGAAGCAGAGCAGCCTGGCCAGCGTCCACCCGGGGGGTTCTGGGATAAACGGGGGGCGAGCAGGGGAACCTCCCGCCTGGTGGGGTTTTGAGCCGACCATGACTAGGCGCAGCAGCAGTGAGATAGCGAGGATTTGATGCGAGGCGCACCCGGTATCATCGGTCGTGTTGTCGGCGAGCTATTACTGCAATATAACATATCTCGGGTGAATATCGGAAATATAACGAGGACGAGTGGCGGCGCTGCGGGAGGGGAGGGGGAAAGGGACACTGCCACCCCCCCCCCCCAAATTTTAAAGTTAGCCCTCCTCTCTACTGAGCTCCCCCACTTTGTGCGCCATTTTCCTCTCCCAACTTACAGTGTTTACATTCCCTTAGGACCAGTTGTTCAATAGAGAGTTATTTGAATCATCTAGGATTATTTGAATAACTCTCTTATATTGGGTTATTTGAATATCCTGGATCTAATTTACACGATCTGACGTCATTTTTGCTCTATGATTATTTAAAATCAAATAACTCTCGATTGAGCAACTGGGCCTTAATCCTTGACTTACTAGACTTCTTAAGGTTATTAATCAGATTCCAGATGACGTCACTGGACGCCGAAAGGGGCAATTTAATTTTAACCCACAATTATTACTACTACTACTCTTATCTCTCCCCGGCCTTTTTCCGGTAGTAACTTCCTTCGAATTTTTTTTATATCTACGCGAAAGAAATATATGTATAAAGTTAGCCCCCCAAATTTTCTGTATCCCCACTTTGCACACCCCTTTCAAAAAAATCATAGCGCCTTCATGCGCTGACGAATAACCCACAGCTTGACGCCGCTGTGCGATGCCATTATATATTATTCCGAAACTTGGGGCTCGGCGTTTAAAAGGCCATTTAGTGAGCGCTAAACGACGCAGTAAAGGACGCTCGAACAGTCATATTTGCGATAGTACAGTTGGCTGCGATTTGAAGATTGATGCGAAAAGTCACAAAATACATTGCTGGTGTATAGCAGGCATTTTAATCCAGGCAATAGCGAGGCTAATGATGCAACACGCGGCTTATTTTAACTCGCTGATGCTTATATTACGGGCGACCCTACACATATGTCGGTAGGGCGGCCGGGCAGACTATACCAGTGGTATAGTCTCTTGGGGATCTTGGACTGACTAGCTTGTAGCCGTCCGGTTGATCCGTCCTTGATCCGGTTGGGCGTGGAGGATTATCCGGTCATCAATTGATCAATCAGTCTAGCTCTACTAGTTAACCGTAAGCCTGTTGTCTAGGTCGTAATAATAGGGTATTGTAGTGATGTTCGTGACATCTGTAGATTGGTGATCAGTGCAGAGTCATTAGTGTAATCAGTGCTTGTTTACTATAAGGCTGTAGAGTTAATAAGGTAATGCCATGAGACCTCATAAGTGGTTAATCAGCAGTCAATGTAAATCCTGGGTCGCCAACTCCCTAGTCCGGTCATATGTAGCGTATAGTGTAGCATTAAGTAGAGGGTAATGGAAGCGCATAAGGTGCGCTGTAATACATACATAAAATTGATAAAAAAAAGTTCTGGCAGACCTGAAAGACCTGACATTGGATTATCGAGTGCAAACGAGATTCGATTTCTGTGTATACAGCTTACGCTTTACAGTTCATCAAGATATCGTAATCGCTTTAGATCATGGTGTTTCAAATCCAGACAGATTTAGCATCGTCCTGCAGCGCAGAATTTAAAATGGTACGGGCCCAAGCGTCGTGAACTACCGCAGTAGGCCTACTAAGGCCTTGCATATCACAGAGATAGCATTAACAAAGCTTTCGAGTTGAATCATCGTTTAATTTTTGAAGCTCTCGGACCAGTTGCTGGATGGCATGAATTCTTATCCGCTGCAGAAAATGTGCGATGATGATTCGGCAAAATGCAGAATAGAGTTCTGATACCTAAAGAACGGAGTACTAGCTCCATTAACTTTACTCAATTGCTCACCCTATAGCCGTCCGTCTGCTGTGTTACCAACAATGATATCTGCATGCAATGACGTAGCCTCCGCCCATAGCCCATACATTGCGCATAAACATCGTTAGTTTACTTACATTAGGCCATTTTAGAAGCGGATCTCCGTTTCCACATCTAAATCACTATTGGATTACTTGCATTCCTCTTAAACTAGGCTCAGAATCCTTTCACGATCTACCCTCTTCAATCATGCAGGCCCAGGGCCCTTCTTTCCCCTTCAGCAGGTCCCAGAGTCATTCACCCTCGTCCAGCTTGATCGGGGCTTCTCACCGAAGCCCCCCCCCCCTGGCCGCACATCTAAGAATTTGGACTACTACATTTAAACCTAGAAAATAACTCACGCAATCTAAACGTCACACAAAAAGTGCTTATCGGAGACATAATGGCGAAATTGGTTTTAAACTATGCCATTTTGCTGTCATTTGCTACAATTACCTATTGGCTGCATAGCGGGAATCAGCATGATTCTAGACAGCCAATGAATGCCCACTTATGCCGCCATTTTGTTGCCTCACAATACTTCCCTTTTTGGTGTCGTGCGCTAGCATCTATGGTAGCCCTACTGGCGCATCCATTCTAGGTTTATAGAATAGTCCAAATTCTTTGGAGCAGGCTAGGGACCACTGATCCCATTGAAATCAAGAAGGAATAGGGCCTATCCCTAGATGTTCTGGGTACCTCGGCAAAAACATATCCCTAGATCGCATTTTTTGATTAAAAATATCCCCAGCTCCCATTTTTAAATGCGCAATTTTACAAAAAAATATCCCCAGATATCTGGGGATTTAAAAATCGGATCCCCAAATCGCTCGGATCGCCCAAAACCGCTGAGGACCCTAGCCACCTGGCCGGCCGACATGTCGACATCTAGGGCTGGCGGGAAAAAACGACGCCTGTGCCCGGCGTGATCAGTCATCGAGGGAGGCATTTTAATTTTCCGCCTCGTCGCCGCGCCGCGTAATAGGAATCGCGTTTGCTTGTAAATCGCGTCGTGCTGTTTTATCGTCGGCAAAGTCGTACATTGAAAACCCGCCACGCATCGGTGGCCAGAGGGCTGTATCATATAAAGGGGGGGAGGCGGTGGCGCGGCGTGGAGGCAGGAATGGGGCATGGGGGCCTAAGCCCCGAAATCTGCCCTCAACCCCCCGCGCCCCTCCCGCTTCAATTAGGCGTAATGTCTGCCGTAATTAGACGCTATTACGGCTGATGCGCTGAAGCTTCCGTAAATCGGCTTTCAAGCCCCCAAATATTTTGCGGCAGCTCCCTCCACCCCCCTCCCTCCGTTCTCAAGTTTTTGCTACGATGACCATCCCTTGTAGTTTGTGCATTCTATTTACTCAATCACAAGAATTGATTAGGATCCCTAAATCTTGTTTGTTAGAACAGCCACAGGCAGCGCAGTGACGCAGGCGATAAAAAGATTGGTATCTTTTTCCAAGTGACACCGCATTTCGCCGCTTTCTCGCGTGTACATTAAGCAGACCCATGAGTACTGAGTAGGCTACCGAGTGTTCCAATGAAACTGCTTCGAGTGTTTATTCAGTCGGAATCATACAAAAACATGACACTGATATAGAGAAACGTTAACTACCAGTCTGTTACGTAAATCCGACAAAGTGATGACCGATGAGTAACTATAAGAAAGCATATGAGTCACATGAATATGACGTGGCATATCGACATTGTTATTGCGCGTCTAATTATATGTAATCAATTGTAGCCATCTTAATAAAGCGGATACAGGCGGAAAGTCGATACTGCAAATAAGTAAAATACTGCTGTTGACTGCCTTTAACGTAAACAAGCACCATCAGCAAACATAATAACAGTGTTACCATTTCATTCTTACCGAGATATGTTCTACCATAGTACGTCGGCCTGTGGGCAGAACAACCGCTCCACGACTTTTACGTCTTACGGAATCTATGCCTATAGAGGGCATCGATAGAAATTTACGAAAAGTTCGACAGCGAACTTCTCAATATCAATGAGAACCAATAGGATCGACGGAAAACCCGATTACCTCAAGAATCCATCGATCAGCGACAGATTTGATTGGCTCTATAAATCAATCGACGGCTGATTATACACACGTAGACGAAAAATTGCGACGCATTGCCGTGAATCAATCAATTTGATTTTCGTTCCACAACCCAGATACGTATCAGCAATCAGTGCTGGGTTACAGACCGGCTACGCCGTGGCACACTAAACATGGGACCTGATAGCGGCTTTGAAGGTGGGATCAACCTCGCGCAGAAGTTAAAGGAGTTATTATATAGAGAACGTTCACAAATTTGAGGGGCGAATTCAGAATAAAGAGATAGCTAGCCAAAAATGTGAATAATATTAGCTCAACATAATTTTCATACTAAGCTACCATTCACAAATTACTAACCAATTAACACAAATTGAACGGTATAGTACTACAAAATGCACGATAGGCTATGTTGTATTGCGCTATCAGCAAAATAGGCCTACACAAGAGTCACAATAATACTAGTTTAATTCACACAAAATATGTACCGTTGACCATGTCGTCAATGTTTCTATTGGCATTGTCGACCTCCCCGCACCTACGATTCAAGCAAATTATGTTTTCTCCCATCTCCGTTTGCATGACAAATTCTTGTTGCGTTACAAGTACGAAACAAAAACAAACATACGATATACTATATATTGTATAGATATACATTGTCACTATACCTGTATGTGTGCCTACCTTATCACGATACGGATCTAGTCTCTGCGGGTAGAAACTTAGAAAGTAAAGATAGAAACGCCGACAGAAGCCGTTCAGGTGTTTGCGTCGTCAACTCATCATCATCGTGATCGTAGATAACTCGCCCGCGGCGGGTCCCCGGAGAGTCTATCACTTTCACATCCGGTCCCTGACACCCCCGGGTCGGTATATTTCCGGATGCTCTTTCACGGAAACCTTATTGATGAAGACGCCTCTGGCTCGGCCTTCCGCGTTTAGGAAAGCGAGAGGAGCAGCAGCATCATAACACCAAAACTTATACTGTGAGAGCTAGATTCGTCAACTCATCAATCAACGCATCTAGATAGCATAATCCTCTTCTCATAACTCCTTGAATACAGGGGTATGCGGATCAGTGATCCCACTGCATGGTTTAAAACAGAATATCCCTAAATTCTTTGTGTCTCAGCAAAAAATATCCCTAGATCATTTTTTTGACAAAAATATTCAAGTTCCCATTATTAAATGCGTCATTTTATATTTAAAAAAATCCCCAGATATCTGGGGATTGCGTTTAAACTCAGATCCCTCAATCACTAAAAAAATTCCTAAGTCTGGTGATAAGCCAGTAGTGGCATCAGTGGTGCGGACATAGCCGACTTTAGCAAGCATTATTCAGGTAACTGTAGCCTATACGCTGCAACAGAGCTATCATACAGCTGTGGACTATGGTTAGCACTGTTTAAGGACGAGCGTCGTGATTCCTCCATCATATATTTACGCTTTCCCAAACCTTTTTGTGACAGCTCATCACCCTACTGCGCGCGGCAGCTGCTGCTGGACAGTAGTTTCGCGTAGTCTGGGCTGCGCTGCAGCGGCATATTTTCAAATACAGGGGGGAGGGGGGCTGGGGTCTAAGAAAAAATATGTTTTAGGAAAATTCTTAGATCCGTTGTAACTATTATTGCATTACAACAATTATTTTACGCTATGCTGCGCATCAAATTAGAATTCAAACAAGACTATATGACATATATGCAGCTACAAGGGAACAGCTTATAGCGAAGTAGAGAATGTTGGATGATTTTTTTCTAGAGAATTCTTTCAGTTACTATACTAATAAAAGTTAAGTAACAAATTGCATTTAAAATCCGTCTTGTTACCTCACGAGATTGTTGCAATGAATTTAAAGCATCTCGTTGTAGAGGATTCACAAAGCGACTGCCACAATCAATATTGAGTCTCGTCATGAAAAATTAACAAGATGCAGTTGCCCCCCCCTCCGCCCCCGCGCCCCCCCTCCCTCCAATTTTCTCCCCACCCGGCGCAAAGACCGCGGCGCTTTGATTTAACACAGCGTACATCAGACACAGTGCAAGCACAGAGGCGGGCCGCAGACTAGGGAACGCGCGAGTAAAGTGAAGCACACTCTCCATCAGTCAGGGTGGCATAAAAAATTAATCCAAGAGGATCGGTAGCAGTAAAAATGTCAATAATTTTAGTCATTGGGACTTGAAATAAGAAACTCGCCACCTGGGTGGAGGAGGGGAGGGTAGGAAAGGGGTGGGATCGGAAAGTGGGGGGTCTCTGGGGGGGGGGGGGGGTAGTCATGAAGTTGACGGCTGACTTACAAAGGCTCACGATATTTTAAGTTTCATTCGCTAAATATTGTAACCGAAAACATCTATTAAATTTGTGGTTACGGTACTCAATTTTATTGCAATTTTGTACGGCGCTAAATGAGAAATCGATTCTAAACCAGAACTAGTTAACGGAGTCAGCCACACCACACCCTACTTTGCTACGGTTCTAGGGGTCGCCCATGTAATAAAGGGAGGTTCAACTCCCACAATCCCCCGACAAATGTCATCCTGCCCCCAGTCTCAGCCGTCTCTGCATTATTGAACACAGTGGCGTCGTCCAATTTCCCCACCGCGATATTGGCTAACCGCTCGCCGCTGTGCGCGCTCGGTGCGCCGCGGCGACAAAATGTGAAATAAACAAGCATTATCGTCCCACTATCATTCTTTATTCGGCTTTTGTAGTTGCAGTCGGTGTTCTATTTGTACGCGCGTGTAAGCGGCGGGCATTCGTGATGCCGCCACTCAGCGGCGAGTTAAGAAATGCGCGATAACAATGCGCGATGTTTCCCTGTCAAGCATCGAGCTGTGCGTTGCGTAACGTTTTGACCGCAGCTCAACGACACGACTGGATTCTAAATTTCAGCCGCAGATAATAAAGTTTCTTAAACGTTACAAGATTTACCAAACCGATGCATAGTTCTATGCTCTATAGCGATGAAGCCATGTGATATTTAGTTCTTTTGCAATTGCAGTGCTATATTAGCCCTTACAAAGTGAGCGTCGTGAAGAGATGAGATTACGATATCAAAACACGCTATGTTGCGCACATGAAAAAACTGTATAGCCACCTATTAGATTGTTGCTACTTACTTATACGTGCATAGCGTAATGCAGATAGTCACTAAATGTTGCATCAGTTGGGTGCAGTGCGGGTGATATATCAGCATGCCGCACTGCGTATTAATGGGGATTTGAGCTCATTCGTCGCAATGTGAGCGAGTAAAAAGCACCTTTGGGATTGGGTTCACACTCGGTGACGCGGGTGAAGTGATCGTTGCACTCATGTGCGGAATGCAGAAATGTGCTGAGGTGGTAATTCTATACGATAGGGGCTGGAGAGACTTCGCTGACTGGAGTGCTGGGGGTCTGTGCTCCTCACTACTGATTAATTTGGTCAGTTTCCAGGATATTTTCAAAAAGCCGAATGCGTTAGATCAAGGCGCATTGATTATTTGAAATGTACATCTAGATTCCAAGGCGATTGATTTTGCTGAAAAATTTTGTTATGCCAAAAAAACTATTAGATCGAAGTGGAAATCATTCAGCAACGACCAAAATGTTGTCCCATGAACAGCACGTGCAAGATACAAAAGATTAATTTCTTTCTTGGAGAAGGGTCTACTGAAGTTTTGAACTATAAACCTAGTGCAGTGATATAGCTTATATCTATCCTACTTGCACTTTTTAAATAATCTGCATTGTGCTACGCCATTATCTGCAATGCAACAATATCGACATACCGTATAGCCTGTACAATTAGAGCCTTGTTTTGTTGACGAGGTTTACTGAATTGAATTTCACACACTCCGATCCACAGATCCAATGATTGGTAATGCACACCCCAATAATATTTGCGGTCAATACAATGCTCGTGTACTTATAGAAATCAATGCGGAGAGGATATTGATTGAATGACTGACCAGTGTTGCGTGGAGGAGAGTCGATGCCACTCCGCTTAATTCGGTTTATCCGATTATCCGTTTTTCTCGTTTTTCTCGCAATCCAACTACACATTTCGATTTTCTCTGCTGTGCGGCGAATAGCGTCAGAGAAAGGATTCGTCTATGAGAGCGCAAACCCACGACAATACCAATCGGCGCCTGTATTTCGCGTCTATTTAGAATCATGTTAGCGAAAGAAAATCGTGAGTGGCCATTAAATTCCGAAACAACCACACTATCTGCGCATACGATAACTGGTCAGTAACTAAATGAAGGACCTAACGCAAAGTTCATATAATCTTCATTGCAGGCCGATAGAAAAATTGGAAGCACGAAACCGTCTCAGAGAAAGCGAGTTTAGCACGGAACTAGGCTCCTATGTCTAAACCACGTATTTTTTGATTTGCAGCCAGTAGGCAGTGGCGTAGTACGATGCACAAATTTGGTGTTGCACCAACGTTTTCTTCCCAAACAGAACTCACAAGAGGGGAGGGAACGGGGGTGTCTTAAGGCCGGTTGCTAGACTTCGATTTGAAGT
>JAQIWG010001275.1:0-25401 GCA_034695025.1 Chamaedrilus cognettii
CCAAAAGTAATCTATCTTCCAAAAGTAATCTATCTTCCAAAAGTAATCTATCTTCCAAAAGTAATCTATCTTCCAAAAGTAATCTATCTTCCAAACCTTTTCTTGCTTGGCAGAGCCGAGATGGAGGAACCAGTATTCTGCAACCTTGGATTTGTGCTCCTTCCATTTCTCAGCCATCTGCACGTGCCAACAGTGGCCAATTGTCATTGACACCAATTTTTTTTATAATTAAAATTTTATTGAATAATAACAGCAATAAAAATACAAATATTGTCAAATGCATAAAATGTACAAAGCTTTAGTTTAAATGAGTTTAATGTATTTTCATAATTATATGCCATAATAATTTGTGAAGTGCCTTTAACGCAAACGCAATACACTAAGCCATAGCTTGACCGTTGGCATAAATTTGTTCACCATGTTCAATCCTGACACCAAACTATCAGATTTCTTCAACTACAGGCTTACCTACTTCGATACATCACTTTAATATTCTAAAATTTTTATCAAGTAAGCTTTGTTATTGCAATATATGCTATTGAAGATTTTCAAGCTCATATACTTTTGGACTCATCTTAACTAAATTCAGAAAAACTTGATAGTGTAACTGTTTATGGTGTAACTGTTTATGGTGTAACTTTTTATGGTGTAACTGTTTTTGTTGTAACTGTTTATAGTGTAACTGTTTATAAATGATGTCATCAATATAGCAGGTTATAAGAACGATTCAGCCATTGTAGGATTGTTGCATTTATCGTCAGGGCTATATTCAGTCCTGATACGCTGCTCCCTCCAAACAAGAGCAATGCAACTGCTCAGCCTTTAAAAAATGCGTAAGATTACGCCACCATAATCAATTTTCATGCATAATCCTGTGCCTGTCCCATTCATATAACTTGTACAATTTGCATCTAACTGTTATTTTTGGCGTACATTACAACACTCGCCAAACTTGGCCCTGGTTATCGTACCATGTCCAGAAGGTGCTCGGTGGCCTTGTCGGACTTCCCTGGAAAGGTAATCCTCTCCCTGTTGAGAGCACGCAGGGTGTTCAGTGTCGCTTCTTCTCCCACCTCTATCTAAGAAAAAGCATTTGACTCATTATTCAATTTCATTTCAAGAATAAGATATAAATTAAATACAAAAGTTACTTTCAGCTTGTACTGTAAAAGTCTGTAATAATTACATACCATGTCAGAGACTATATAAATATTATAAAATATCTAACATTAATTTAATTTTTTAAATAATGTAGTCATCAGAAAAACCTGACCATGTAACAAATTTAGAGCTGACGCTTAGAAAAGTTGTTTATGTATAATATAATGTATAGTTGTATTCAAATATATGTATTAATTTAGTAATGCTCACAGAAGGTGAAATAGAACATAAAATTATATTGATCTGCTGCAATTTTAAGCATCATCTGCCTATTGAAACATTATGATATAAAAGATATCACATAGCATCGATTGCACATAAAACTGGATGACAGCACATTGATAAAGATGTATCATGCGTTTACTATTCAAATAATTTGAACAGGAATTGAACAATTTTTCTATAGCCTAGCTGGCAAAAACGGACCAAGAATTGCCTTTCTTTTTTAATGATAAGGGAAAGACATTTAAAAACCTTGTCAGTTTTTGTGGATCCGCCCTTCGTTCCATTTGACGTTTGATTCTTGATCAAGGCATTCACGTGATCCCGCTTCTGCGTTCAAAGAAAAACTAGCATTTCATTTCTGGACTAGAAACCAAGCATTAATAGAGGTCTATAGAGCAGTAGATGTAAAGCATAGACATGTAATAACTAAAGCAAAAACTATTTCAATATTTTATATTAAGAAGCATTCAATTTTTATATAAAAGAGAATTAAATAACATACATTCCAATGTTAAATTGTAGGCTACAGTTGCTGAACACATGAATATAACCCACAATAAGAAAAAACTACTTCATAAGAAAAATTATCATCCCAGCATGAAAAAACAATTATTTTTGTGCTCTGAGCCAATATTTATTAATGCTAATAAGTACATCGCAATTAAATTAATTACTTTCTCTTTCTGAATAAAAAGAGCTTAATTTAAAGCCGTCTTTCTAATTATTTTTACAAATTATTTAGCACAATGACTAGTATCGATTTCATGACTAGACACAGACCTTTTGCAGAAGAAATCGCTGCACATCTCGAGCCTTCTCCGAGCCGACATCAGCATCGGTCTGCATGTGAGTATGTGCTGTCTCTAGCAGACGACAGTACAGGTCAAGGGTCGCCTTCTCGCGAGGGGGGAAGATCTGCCGGAATCTTCCACAGCCTTCCGCGAATGCGTGCGATTTGAAGTCCGCATGAATGGCGTCAACAATCTCCTTCTAAATAGTGTTGCACAAATGCAGAATCTTGGATCCAACGATAATACAGCATTAATTACTATCGGTATGTATTACATAACTTTATGTGTGTTTTACTAATGTATATGTATGTATGTATGTATATTGCACTTTTAATGCACCAAGAATATGTCATGCAAACGGAGATGGAAAAACATCGTTTGCTTGAATCGTAGGTGCGGGGTATAACTAACCACATGCAATCTATTTCGCTAATATATTTGTATCGTGTCATTTGGTTTACATTAATGCTTGTTTTTTTTGTGCTGCTTGATATCACATCGAATTGGAAACAATAATTCCAAAAACACGAACAATTTCAACTACTTTCAACTAAGCCATAGGCCTATTACGCAGAAGTTTGTTTTGCTTTAGTTAATTTACTTTAAATTATTTTAAAATTAAGGACACTTCTAAATAGCTAATCTAAAGTTAAATCTAATCTATAATACCTAATGGACTACATAATATAATCGCTATATCATCAGTAACTGTCAAAATACTCGTACTTCGCAATTAAAAATTGCAATATAAAAAAAAGTTAATTGGCATTAGTGTACCCCACTTACAATGGTCTGCTTTCTCTCGTCCACCGAGGGGGTTTTCTCCTGGGCTCGCTCCAGCTCATTTAAAGTTTTCAGGGCCTGCTCAGCTGACTCCTCCCCCCCTCCACCCCTTAAAAGAAAAACATCACAAATACAACCAAAATATATCGATTCACCTCATCATCATCGTTTTCATTTACATTTTACATATACTTTACATATACTTTACATATACTTTACATATACTTTTCTCTGCCAGCACAGGTTGGACGTTTCCCACGATGAGACATAACTTTCGATTCTTTGCCATCTCTCTATTCATGCCTCGCACCTTCATATAGCTCTCTACCGCCTCCTTCCATGTTTTCTTCCCCCTCCCCTTTCCAACGATCCCTTTCACTTCAATATACGGATACCCAATTTTTCTCATTCATGTGTTCCACTTGTCCAAACCACCTCAGTCTCCCCTTCTTCACCATGTCCGTTATACATACGTCATCTAACCGTTTCCTCAAATCTTCGCTTTGACACTTGTCCTTCAATGACACTCCACACATCCATCTCATCATCATTCTCTCTGTCCTCTCCAATCTCTTAAGATCCTCCACATTTGCTGGCCATATCTCACTTCCATATACCAATGCACTTTGCACTCACATTTTGTAGAATTTCCCTTTCAGTTGCAATGAGACACCCCTTGTTGTCAAGATTGGTACCAGTTTGTTCAAATTTGCCCAGGCACTTCTCATCCTAGCCCTTGCTGCCTCTGCTCCCCCTGCGCAACCGATCATATCTCACACGTAACAGAAACTACTCACACGCTCCATGCTACACCCCTCCTCAAGCACCACATACTTCTGCTTCTCCTGATTGTCTACACCTTTGATGCATACTCAGCACTGGAAAAGTGATCCTCCTTCAATCTACCTTTGATTTTGCTACACTTTTTGTGACCTATTCAGGAAAACTCATGCCTCAGGCAGTTAAAAGTTCTCCTTTAAGTGCCGTGGGTCAATCAGAAAAGCAAGAGCAAATATATTTAGTTCAAATTCGACATAATTTATTTTGACTCTGAATAAAAGTTATACTGCACTATAAACATCCCCAATAGTCACTTTTTTTTCTTCAAGTTTAAAAAAATAGTTCCCCGACTTGCTTGGGTTTTGTAACAAAACAACAGCAATATCACTGATTAAATATGATGGCGGATCCTAAAAAAGGTGTAAACAATTCTATAAGCAATGGAGTACAAAGAAGCCATAATGAGGCGAGCGTACGCTCTGATGTTGAGCAGAAGCAAGGCGTCCTCAATGACACCCGGCTTCACTTCAGCATCGGCATCGGCATCCTCAGGAATGTTGAAACTGGGAGAACGTACCACCTGAAATACAGCAAACCAGTTGCCGGCATGGCTCAAACTGCTATTCATTAACGACATCCAGGGTTATTTTAGAAGGTGTAGTAAGCTTAAGCCATAAATAATCTCTGATGCAAAGTTCAGGCCCAATTAAAAACGGACAGGCGTCGCATTCAGATCGTGCTTGATGGCGCAGCATTACGGGTTCATGCGCCCATGCGCTTTAAAAGCTTACAAATAGCGTTAGGTACTCCTGTTTTATAAGAATCAGGCGGCTTCAATAGCATAGGAGCTAAAAATATGATTCACACTGTTAGTTGCAATCGCTTACTAAAGTAAGTTAGTTTTTATACAAAAATAGTTAAGAAAATAAAAAATTATAAACAACTGCGCATATGACAATCAAAATGGCAGTGGGGTCGTAGTATAAGGACCGTGTGTAGTAGGTTGCTTAACAAAGACTATGACATCGGGTCCTGTGCAAGAGGGCCGCCACAGAACTTACAGAAATATAACATTGAAACAAATAGAAATGCTTTATGCAGAACAGTCAATCGATTGTATAGCAAGAACACAAACTACACATCAATGAACAACATTTTAAGAAGTAAACCTGAACATGCAAATATACACACAAATTAACTTAATTTCACAGACTACAGCTGTGAAGAAATACTGCTAAATAAGGATGGCGTTGAATATTAAGGACGGTGTGTGAATATCAAAGACTATTACACTCCGGTTTTGTGTAGGAGGGCCGCCACAAAACCGCTCCCCCTTCAGTCGCCTTTTACGACTCCCCCGGGGAGCTCTGGGCAGATTCTTTGTTCCCGGGCTTGCACGTTGATACTGCTAAATAAATGCAATTTTGCAGATGAAATTGGATGGAGGATCCTCAAAAAAAAATGTCAACAATTTGCTATTCATATTTATTGCTGTTCATCATATTGAAGAAAGACATAATTATGATTTCTGCAAAGCAATTTGAACAAAAATCCATCGCGTCACCTGCAGTAGCCACGGCTTCAGATCCATGTCAATCAAAACATCAAACCCAAGCACTTCGAAGCACACGCTACCCCCCACCCGACCCCCCTCTTCCTTCCCACCCCCCTCCCTATCCCCCGACCCTCCCCCTCGCAGCTTGCCACCCTCCCCCCCAAATCTGTCGTCGCCAAATCGACAAAGTCGATATGATCTGTATACAGAGGGGTGTGCGGCAATAATTGTCTTGGTGACAAGATCAGTGACGCGCGACCAGGCCGCGTCGATGTTCTTGGTGCTGCTGTTAGACGAGCGAAGGTGATCGCTGAGTCGTCGCCAGGTGAACCTTGACCCCGAGTCACGATCACTCGTCAGGTGCATGTCAAGGTCATCCTTTGTGATCAAAATATATTCAAAAAATGTAATTGAGTCTTTAAAATTAAACAAATAAAGTATATAAAGAGGCAAGGGTAACCCTACACTGCATACTAGTCTAGTTTCTTGCAATTGGTAATCATCGACAAATACCGATAGTAAATTACATACAACGATGATATAAGTGTGCAGCGCATCGAAAAAATATCGAACACATGTTATTGAATACGAGTTCAATTTTGTTTTTGCTTTTTGAAAGAAATCTTTCAAAATTAGTCCAGGAAAAATTGTAAATATCAATATTGACATCAGAGAAGAAGGACTAGGCAGGCAGGCAAGCATCAGAAAAATAAGCAAAAACAAACTTGTTACATAATGTCACATCTTTTGTTGCAATATTGCAACAAAAGCTAGTACAATTCTTTTTAATTTTTTCACTGAAGCAAAAACAAAATAATTTTTTTTTAATATCAATGTGCAAAAATTATAAAAAACTCGCTCTGAAAATCAACTTAATAACGTTGCGTTCAAATTGAATTAAAGTTAAAGAGTAAATGTCTTCCACCCCTCACCCGGTTCTCATCACTCGGAGGCGCGTACTTCCTCACAGCCAGCTGGACAAGTCCATCCGAGTAGAGAAAGATCTGCAAGGGGTGGCAGGATGCGATGACCGCGTAAACGCGCATGTGGCACTTGCAGCGGTTGACGAGAAGAGGCTTGTCGATGTATTCCTGCGCTACAACCTGACCCCCCTCGCTCGAGACAGTCTGGTCGTCCGCCGTGACGAGATTAATGCTGAGAGCAGCAGCGGATGGACCGATTCATTGTCAGAGCAGAGGGTAGGTTTGGCTTTTGACATTAAAAAACCGTGTGACAAAGCCTTCTATAATTATACAATCCAAAAAACCGCTCCCCCTATTTCAGTCGCCTTTATGGCTCATCCTGGGAACTCTGGGCTGCAGATCTATTCTATTTTCATCCTCGTCTGCAGGTACCCCAATGTGAAAGGGTGGTGGGGAGTTTAGAATCCACATAATTGAATCCACATGATCTCCAATTGTGAATTGGCATGCAGGTATAACTAGTATTATAGATTTTGTAGATAGCATAAAACTTAATGTATTTATTATTTTTTTGTGAGTCGATTTTGTGAGTGGAAATGATAATTCAAATGAAAAAAAATATAACGATGAGCCCTACGAACACATCTTCTGTTAAAATTTGACAATACGTGAGAAATCCAGCGCATATTTTCACACAGCCCAGGTAAAATTTCGACATATTCATATCAAATGATTATAAAATACAACAGATATCTATACGAAATAAGTTAACATTTGCAACTTTCGATAGTCAGAAAGCAAAAAAAAGCAAACACTGACCCTTGACAGCCTAAGGAATATTTCTTAGAACAAACAACAGGCGCATAAGTCGCTCACTCATTTTTCAAGGATCTCGTCACGGGCTTGACGATGTAAACCTTCTTCTTGTTCTTGTTCTTTTGTTCCTTGTTGGCCTTGCGCGCTTCCTGGAACTTGGTGGCGTCGTCGGGCAGGACCCAGGACTTTGGGAGGAAGTCATACTCTGCGGAGTGGTAGACTGCCATTCTGAAAAATGATATATTCTTTGAAATAAATATGGCCTTCAATAGAACGAATCTGGACCAAAATTCACTAATGATGTACATTTTTTACACTGTGACAGTGACAAATAGATAGAAATGATCATGACGAGGGTTCTGAAATATACCATACATACAAAATGATTTGCTTTACACAGAATATACCTACAGGCAATATCACCACAATTTTATCTGTTGCCACTCGCAAGCTACAACAATTATAGACCATCTATAACACGCAAAAAATTATAAAGCAATGATGATTGCATAGTTAATTCATAGTTTATAACACAAGTTCATAAGAAGAGCAGGAATCTAGCTGATTTATTAATCTTCCTTCTGTACGATATCAGCATATGCTTCGTCCAAAGTGCAAATTTCAAGTTTAAATGTAAATCACAATATGCTGCAAAAACGTGATATACTCCAAAATAGAACTGCAAAAAATACACTCGATTTTTACTTGTTTAAGTTCTTGATGAGTCTATCACTGCGACATATCTCATCCATGCCCGCAAAGTGGTTGATCCTCTGATACGAATCCAGTTCTGACACCTTCTCCATCGATACAAACGCATCGTTCCAAATCAGAGAACTGATCAATGAAAAAACACACAAAACCAAGTTTGAATTGATAGACAAAAAATAAACAAAAACAAGTTTGTGTTAATTTAAAGACCATAAACCATAACCACACCATAACCATAATTATTATTCATCTCAAAATTTAAGGTAAAAATTTTTTTTTAGCAAATTTTATAGCCGTATTTATACTTGCACATCATTTAGATAGAATCAACTTAATTATCCCGCAACGCAACTAATGCATCTAAGTTTTGGAGTGTTTATTGTTGTGCAGAAGAAACCTACCATCCAGCTTCAGCAGGCCTTGCTAGTACCAGTCCAACCATATGAACTGCCTTGGACACTGCAAAACCAGCAGAAAGTCCAGAAACTAACAGGTCAAGATTTGCACCGATATCAATGTACACTAATTGAATGTGCCTAACGTTCTATTCTATTAACTGATCACATCTGATTTTCAATCTAATTCTAAAAACGTTAAAAAACACTGAAGAGCAAATATACTACAGACCAGGCTCCTCTCTATCTGCATCTAATAAAACAAAACACCCTGAAATCTTTCATTGTCTCAAACTAAAACTACAACTATCTGCCTTTTTTGTCTTCAAATCTCTTAATGTCCATGCTATCATACAGGTTTAGATGTTTGTGCCCTGATGCGGACTGCTGGAGCTGTTTCAACTATTGGATCAAACAATTACCATCATATATTTTTTTAAAAGGGCATCACTTAAATATTTCAAAACTAAAGATCTGTGACTTTCAATCGCCAAGACGAACCTGCTTTGTATTTAGTTCCGCTGACGTCAGCCCTGATCTGTCGCTTCCTTCTACCGCCCTTCAACGCTTCCAGCTTCTTCCTCCGTGCTTCCCTCAGCTCATGCTCCTCCATCAATCTCCTCTCCGCTGCATCCAGAACATCATCTCGACTCCTGTCGATCAAATCATGGATCGAGTTCTTGCCCCACGTAACGGACTTCCTGTCAAAAGTATCCTCCAGGCTTCCGCCTCCGCCGTTCCGCATTGCTCCCAGATAATCCGAGCTTTTTCGACGAATTCCCGCATCAGGTGAGCGACGATAGGATTCATCATACGCCGAGTTTCTGGTGTTGTTGTAATGAACAGAATCTCTCGTGTGATGGGGGTACCGCTCCTCCTCGTAGGGAAGAGTGTTTCCTGATCTGCGCGCTCTTTCAGCAGCTTCCAGTTCTTGGCGTTTATCGTCATACAAACGAGGAGATTTCTGCGATTGTGGTGACTTAGATCTCACTGAAGGATTTGACGATTGTCGTGACTGCTCCAAACGAAGATCACTGCCGTTGCTGTGATGGTGATAATCATCTTCAATGTTGATCGAGTATCTTCCAGTGACTGCATGGTGACCATTCTCCTTGCCACCTACAGAGTACTGACTATCCTCCATCCTCCTTTCTCTTTCAACATCTGAGTATTGACCGTGATTGGATTTCGATCCCTTTTGATACTCACCTGGTCGATTGTAATTGGTTTCATCATATCCTCTCATGTCTATGTCAGGATTCTGAGTTCTTTGCACTGATGTGGAATATTTGCTCGAAGTCATGGGTGCTGGAGATCGACTCCCTCCATTCGATGCTAAAGTTCGTCCGTATCCATCATACAAAACAGCGTCCTTCTTCATCGGTGAAGTCCTCCCAGATTCTGACCCGACTAAGTATCGGTTGTCCGCCGAGTCTCTGGATGCTGCCTGGTCAGATTCACGAGCATCTGTCTTGTATCGCGTCGATGATCCCATCGAACTCACACCATTGTAGGAATACGAATCTTCGAATCTCGGAGGTGGTGCTTTGTATCCGCTTTGAATTCCAACACCAAGAACCTCTCTTGATGTTGACCTGGAAGGAATCTTGGTATTTGCTGCTCGTGGCGTTGTCGGCTGCTCTGAAGTTTTATAATCACGCCTCGGATCCACTCCTAGATCCTGGCTATATCTTGAACCAAGATCATGTGCATATCCGCCATTAATATCACGACGTGCATTGTCAACAGGTAATGCTGAAGATCGATAGTTTCCATTGATGCTCGTCGTCGGCGTACGACTTCTTTCCGCAGCAACAGGGCTTCTGGCGCCCCCTATGTCGCGATATAACGCTCCCTTTGTTGCGTCATTGCTCCTGGGTGACACCCCATAGGAGGACATCTTGGGGTTTTCCCCAAAATACCTCGGGTCTTCGTTTGGATTGGCACCATAAGAGCTTTTCCCTGATGACTTTGGACGATCATCGATTCCATATGTGTTTGAATATGGCGAAGCGTTTGATCTTGATGGCTCGGTGACTTGATAACCTTGCTGCTTGGCTGATGACCGACTATTATCAGTGTATCTAGATACATCGTTCAACTGGCTCACGCCGAACTTGTTCGCTTCACTGAGACCATTTCTTGAAGAACTATAGGCTCCAGCATCATTGTAGCGCACATTCTTGTATTCCAGTGGATCAATGTACTTTCCTCCACCGCCTGATGACGTCACACTTCCGGTAATGCTGCCAGAATAACGAGAATCAGGCTTTGGATTTGTGTATCTATCTCCGTAATGAGGTTGTGGGGATGTAGATCCTGCAGATCGGTCGTAGCCAGAGGTGGGGCGGGGAGGACTACGGGACTCAGAGAAATAGGTAGGCGCATCACCGTAGTGAGCATCGTAGGAAGGTCTGGTGTTTCCGTATCTCAAACTTTCCATGATGCATGCAATATGCTGGCAAAATTAAGTGCACCCTTCTGTGGTAGACAGTTCATAAAAGATAACTGTGTATGACGAAGATGAAGTGTCACAGTGTGAATTATGAGCTAATTTCAGTAGCCACTGAAAGTTTAAACAATAAATTTCATATTCTTTTTCTACGGTATTCAGTCCCTAAATAATATAGGACAGTTAGAAAAGTTCAATATTAGAGAATCTTCAGTAAATTAGACAATAATTTTCTCGTCGAATTTCAATTCTTTTTTTTATTCATAGCTGAAAATTGAGATACTAAGCATAACTGCATCTAATTTTACTGCAAATGACTAGCAATATCACTAGCAATGTGTAACAAAATTAATAACTCCAACCTACAGAGAATCTGATGTTGCATATGAAAAATATGAATTGACGTGCGTACTTGCATGTCAAGTTATAGCAAACGGTTGCAGTATATAACCTACCGGTGTAAAGGCGCAGCTATATCAATTTTGGATTTAATCCAAAATATCCAATTATGTGCAAGAAATTACACGAATCCTAAATTGTTAATGATCTCTCATCACTTATTGCACAGCAATTTCATTTCACATAACACACTGTCTAGTTTTATATATGGTACTCGCTAACTTCCAACGTACTATCATCATTATAGGGCCGACCGTTTAACACAGCCTCCTATGTTAATGCGTACGACGTTGGCGAGCACGTGCGCGCCGCCACATTGTTTGGGCGTGCGTTGTCTTGGTAACGCAGAGCATGGTATCTATGCGCTGTCGATCAATGGAAAAGGTCAATATTAGCAAAACGCCAATATTGACAATATTACTATACTCTTTGATTATACTGCTATTACATGTGGCCTAACGCTAAATTTTCGTTTTATTAAGATACATTAATGTTGCTTTTATTACAGGTTTTATTCACTTTTGTAAAACGATGCATGTTTCTCGAAAGATAATCATTTATATAATCAAGATAATCATGATCATCCCGTTAGGCCTAACTATTATTCCAGCAGTAAATTTATATTTTCATCTCTGCTTTCATTGCATGCAAAGTACCCATGCCCCTATTTAATTTATACATTAATTATATAATTTTATGCTCTACACAGTCACATTGCATTATATTTAGGACTAGCCAAAAGAGCAAGAATACTGTAATAGCCTGGTACATCGCAAGGTCAATGTCAATGTTCTAGATTCCTATTCTTCTGCTACCCGCTTTAACACGCTGGCCACACATGACGCTGGCTCACGGCGATGACTCACCGCCCACGCCGCTATACAGGTCACGTGCCTCGCCTCCACCAATGGCCGGCGCCCAGCTTCGGCCGAACTAACGCGCAATGGGCACCCAGGCCGCTCCGTCAGCAGTTTTCAGCGTCGAAATACCCTCATTTCGGGCACTAATTCGTCGGATTTTCGCTCAATTCGCTCTTAAAAAATCACAGAATCTATCTCGGCTTCGCGGATAATGTATTTTAATCATAATTTGGGGAGTTTTTTACGGATTACTGTGTCGTTTGAGTCAATCGATGGCCACGTGACTCGTTTCGGCCAATCAGCGCGGAGTATTGCCCGACGCGGCTATAAAAAGGGTCGCGCACTCGGCGGCGGCCATGACGCAAAATCGAGAAGGAGACGAAAAGAAATTGGTCGATTTTTAATCCGCTCGATTCGATGGACCCCGGACTCGATCCGGCCCGGTTGAATGGACCGGAAGCGGATAAATACGACGAAGAACGGTACGGCAGCGATATTTTACGATATTTTTACTCTATTGTTTTGTTTTGATGATGTCAACTAGGCGTCGAGAATTTGTGTAGTTCTATGTTATAATACGTTACGCCAAAGGGACGCCAAATTTTAAACAGGATGAGGCGACGAATTAGGGAGATTTTAACCTTATGCAGATACACTGGCCTAACCCTGGAACGATATAAATGGTGTTGGTTCGTAAGTGGACTGGAAAAATGCAGTTTTAGTTTGCAAATTTGGTAGTTTTATTTGCAGGATTTAGTGTTAGGCTTTGGCTGCGGTCGGCCTGTTTGAACGCGTTAATTTGTTGTTTTGTCTTGTATACAGCATTTTCCGCAATATTAATTGTCTGCGGTATCTAGTAATTTAGATTGCAGAGTGCAGAAGCTTCAGGTATTCCAAAAGGTTATCAGAGGTGCTAGAGAAAGTAAAAGTTAGGCCTAAATTGAAACCATAGCCGGTAGGCTCATACGACAGTTGATGTGATTTATTTATGTTTACATATAATACGAAATCTATTTAATTTAGGCTATTTGAATACAAACTTTTTATATTCATTGTCAATTGTGTTGATATTTTGTGACTGTCAAAATTTCATAACTTAACAGGTGCAATATTAGCATTTGCTGATTGTAATGCTTTCCTTTACATTGAAGCACAAATATTACATGCATTTTGCTGAATATATATATGTCATATGTCATCTTGCAGTGTGAGCGCCAGCGATGGTTCGGCCACTGCTGACATTGGTGCAACTTGCGCTGTGCATGCTGCGCCAACAGACGACCGGTGCTGCGGGGACAACGACCGCTCGGCCGACCAGCCAGCGACTGTGTCGATTACCACAGACAACAGCTCTGGCGATCAAGCATCTATTCCCCCAGACCATTCATTAGACCATGGACCACAAGCAATGATCTCAAAGGACCAGGCATTTGTCCCGGAGGACCAAACGACTGAGGACCATGTGCCAATTTTTGAAGTCCAGGCACTGGTGTCAGGGAATCAGGCGTTGGTCTCTAGTGACCCCTCGGTCGTCGCAGCTTCTCGGAAATTAGATGCCGCCGATATCTCGCAACCTGATTTGGAGCTGGAAGATGGGGGTATTGCTATTCTGGATGTTCGCAGCGAAGCACAGGAACTTGTGTCCGATCCTGATAGGGAAATAGGGGCTGGATTAGGTGAAAACTCTCTCGAGCAGTCGGGAAGTGACCGGAGGGGGGTGGATGATGATGCAAATGCAGTTGTCGTCGAGCCGATGGATATTGATGACACTGTTACATTGAATTGTGAACGTACTGCGGATTTGGTATCAGCGAATGAGAATGATGTAGGGAGTAAGAACAGCGTTGTTGCGGATTTAGCTCTGGCGGACGAAGGCTTGAGTGATTCACGTGTCGAAGGAGAATTTGTTGTTAGCAATGTACAATCTGCTAGCGAAGAAGTATCGTTGGCGTTGCCAGATTCAGATTTAGTACAGATTAGCAATGCTGCTAATGAGCCAATAGAATCGAGCAGCGTGGCAGATGCTAGCGGAGGTTTATCAGTGGATTCAGAACCTCACGATGTGACTGTCCAATCGGTTTTGATTGAAATAGGTTCCAAAGTTCGAAGTGAAAATACTGTTGAAGGCGCTGGAACGGTTTCAGAGCTTAGTATTGAAGATCCTATGGTAGGATTGGAAGACGTCGTCAATGTCTTGCCTGCTGATCTTAGCGCTATTGAAACTAAATGCACAGAAGACGATGCAGGACGAAATATCATTTTGTATATAGAGCGGTCCTCTGAACACCCTGTGATGGATTTGAAACTTGTTGTCGGCGGAACCGAGGCAGGCTCGGAATGTATTATTGATGAACTGATAGCCGGTTCAGAAACAGTTTCTGGCAATTCATCGCTGGATTCGGAACAACCTATCGCAGAAGCAATGACAATCGCGAAAAACGCTGCAAACCTCGATGCAGTTTCCGAATGTGTTTTAAAAGTTTGTGATTCGGAAACTATCTGTGTGGTTTCAGTGCCGGATTCGGAGCCAAGTTTGAACGTCGTTGAATTGGATGTGAGCGCCGTCAAAAGCACCAAGGAAGAACATTCCGGAAGCGCCACTGAGAACGTCAAAGCTGACGTCCCTGAATCGAGCCATGCTACCAACGAAAACAGCTCGTCATGCATAGAAACTGTGCCGTCTTTAAACACAAGCTCGCATGAAAATCGGATACGGTCTGAAATGGAGTTTCGTGCTGTAGAAGTGGAAATTGATGAATCGTGTGCAGCGGCCAGTTGGATCAAGATTGATGGAGAGCCGAGCAGTGCAGCCGGGCACCAAGGGGAAGTCGGCTCTGGCGAGGCAACGGCTGCCGGAGAAACGACCGGCTCTGCGCCAGTGGAGGCTGTTAGGATAGAGCACGAGGCTGAAGGGATTTTGGATCAAACGGAATATTCCAAGGTTTCCGTTGAGTTCTGTGACAAGGACCAAACTGATGCTAAACCGAAATCAACTTCTGAGCCGGAAGCCATAGAAATATTACCTACCGAAGTGACATCCGAACTGGCTGGTGGTTCGCTTGCAGTCGTACCAGGCACTGATGATAATGGGGCAGATACGCTTCAAGATGCGCCAACGACTAGTCATGCAGAACCTGTAGCTGGTCTGAGCTCCGCTACTGGCCTTGAAGTGATCCTAGGACAGACTGAGCTGGTTGTGGGTGTGGTGGAGCCAGCGGTTGTTAGCGTGGATGTGGACAACACTAATTTTAATATCGCAACAGGAAGCTGTGAGCTCTTGAAAGTATCAGAAGAAATCATCATACCTGTTGTCAAGGAACAATTGTCGAATGAAACTTTGGGCCCTGCAAGTGAGATGGAAAAGAAGATTGTCTGTGATGAAGAAGAATTACAGCAAGTGGGTCTGCCAGAGTTGCTGTCTGCTGCACAATCAAGCGAGATTGAAACTGATCCGTTTGAAGACTCCGGCAAAGCGGAGTCAGATGGCCACATTGCGATGGAGACTGACGAGGACAGTTCATTGAAGGCACAAGAGGTTTCAGTCATTCCAATTGCAGATTCCGCTACTGTGAAACCGAGAAAGTCTCCGGGTGAGACCACTGATGTTCCGGTTATGGAATCCCTAGATTCTGAATTACTTTATTCACTGGCTGCAACTGCAGCAGTTTCTGATCTTGATTTAGTTCAGCTGGAATCTCTGGATTCTGTTATCGAGGCCAAAACTGACATCCTGTCAATTGGTGCTAAATCCGAATTGGATATATTGATTCCCGCTGCGTCGCATGGATTGATTCCTGCTGTCCACGATGATGATTTGAGTTCTAAATCTGAACTGGTCGTGCCGCTCGACATCGGCGCAGCAGTTGGCCTTGAGGCCGAGGCTCAGAACGGCGCGGAGCTCTTCCTTGAGCCGGAAATTCTGTCGGCGGCGGATCTAACAGCACTCAACGCCGATGTCGAATCTCCGACGTCGGTGCTCGATCGTCTGGCAGAAAGTGAGGATAATGCGCCAGTGGATGCGTCTGGCGGGGAGTTAGTGGCAAAGGTCACGCGGCAAGGATTTTGCGATGTGGGTGATGATGCAGGAAGGGTTGAGAACTTGAAGTCTGTGGTTTCGCCGTCTGCATCAATAGATGTAAGCCTACTGAGAGATTCAGAACGGGTGACACCGGAACTGGTGACACCGGAACTGGTGACACCGGAACTGGTGACACCGGAACTGGTGACATCAGAACTGGTGACACCAGAACTGGTGGCACCAGGGCTTGAGCCAGGATTATCCAAATCGTTTACTATCACAACTGCGACGGGCGTCATACTGACGCTTGCGACTACTACCGAGGCCATCGTCGCTACTCCGGAGGCAATCGAGAATAGTACACCAAACGAGCTGGCGTCTAGCGAAGACAGCAACACGACGATTGAAGCGTCTGAGGCTGTCGTAAAAGTGCCGGTTGCAGTGAGTAAAGTGTCGGATGCAGGTGACGGGACCGGTTCTGCTCCTGGCTTGAAAGAAAATGCAGTCAAGACGCACAACAATAATAAGATGGTTGAAGAGCCGGTTGGCGAATCTAAGATTGCTTATAAGCCGATCGACGATCTGGAGCTAACGCCAGCGGTCAGCGAGCTGCAGGCTGTTGATGCGAGCACTTCGCGCATTGAGTTGGCTGAGCCAACGCTTCAACCTGGAAACATGTCACAGATAGCTGACTCAACACCAGTCGTTCTTCTGTCGAATTCAAAGGTTGAATCGATCTGCAAACCTACAGCAAAATCGAAATTCAAGGTCGGCTCTGCTTCGGCGGGGAGGTCGCGTGACGAAAGTTCCCCACCTCCAAGCAAACGCTTTAAAGCCGGACCGACCGGGCCGGATACTATCACAATCGCGTCGGCTTCGGTCACAAGCGTGCCGGCTTCAATCACAGCCGCGCCGGCTTCAATCACAGCCGCGCCGGCTTCAATCACAGCCGCGCCGGCTTCAATTACAGCCGAGCCGGCTGCAAGCTTAGTGGGGCTACCAACAGCACGTCGCGCCTCTAAAGAGTCGCCGGTCATCGAACCCAAGACCCAAGATGAAGAACCAGCAGCAGCGGCCTCCCCAGGTACGCCCCCCGGTCTGGAAATTGTCGAGGAGGAAGAGGGTGCAGCGGACAGGGAAGGGGGTGGGTCGGAGGAGGATAACTCCGACGGCGGCGGGGGTGACGACGAGACAAGCATGGAGGCGGACGAGCCATCGCCCGCCACCGCCGCTTCCACCACGCATCCATTGGCCGCCGCTCTGGCTAATCGGATGCCGGGAGGGGTGGGCAGGGGCGGGGCTATGAAGGGAGGGGCGGGGCAGAAGCACAGGATGACCAATCAGCTGAGTTATCTGAAGAATGTGGTGCTCAAGTCCGTGTGGAAGCATCAGTACGCCTGGCCCTTCCATAAACCAGTGGACGCCGTCAAACTCGGCCTCACCGTCAGTATTTGTCTATATCTTGAATTGTTGCTTTAGATTGTTCTCTGGTGTAAGTTCTGCACTATCAATTTTTCTAATTCACAGGTCTCTGTTAATCTATTAGATTAGGGTAAGAGATTGGTTTATGATTTATCTGCATCATCATCATAATTTCGTTTTTCTCATGCGTTTTTTCATGCTAGCACAGAATTGACGCCTACGGCCACTGTATAAGTGGCCGTAGGCGTCAATCCTGTGCTGGCATGGAAAAACGCCCTCTTGTGAATATTGGTTGAATATGGTTATATCTGAACTGAAGCTTTTTTGATTAATTTCGTTATTGGTGTGAGCGATGTCCATTATAATGCTTTTTTTGCTTCTTTATCAGCGTAAAATAATTTGTTTGTTTTCTCGTGAACTGATTGAATGTATATGCAATTGGTAACCTAATGCATATTTAGTTATAGCTTTCTTGTTACTGCAAGCTGTAATTGACGGGATGGTGCATAGGACTGCCACAAGTAGCATATAGTTGACTGGGCAGTGTGTAGGACTACTACGTGTAGCGCTTCACTGACTGGATGTTGTGTAGGACTACTGTGCATAGTGATCATATATTTTGTGGTGTGTAGGACTACTACACGGTCATCAAACACCCGATGGACATGGGTACGATCAAGAAGCGCCTCGACGTGTACTACTACGCAGACGCGCAGGCGTGCATCGCTGACTTCAACCAGATGTTTGCAAACTGCTACACCTACAACAAGCCGGGCGAGGTGGGTCGATCTTTTTATTGGGCAAGATGGGTGGATCTACTTATTGGTGAGGTAGGCTAATCTACTTACTATCTCGTACCCTGTGCACCAGAGCACCGACACAGAGCACCGACACGCCACACTAGTAGCTATGGCTATTATGCCAACTCGCATGTTTGTTATATTTTTAGAGATTTTTTGAATTTTTGTTTTATGGTTAGGTAAGGGATAAGGGTCGATAGCTGCTCCCTGCAGACTGGAAATTGGCTTGCAGCCCAGAGCTCCCCGGGCGAGTCGTAAAAGGCGACTAAAGAAGGGGGAGCGGTTCTGTGCATGCTTCCTTGGATATATTCGGACTGTATACAGCCCTTGTGTGCTGCACACGATCCCTGAAACACAAAGAACCAAAAAGCACAAAAGGGTCGACAGATTGGATAGAGCCATCAACTTGATTTTTTGATTTGGGTTTTTTTATGACTATGATACAATTTTTTCTGTGATTTTCTTTTTCTACAACAGGCAATTCGATCAAACAACATTGATGGATATCGATGTTGTCGTCGTCGCTGCGTGCAGTAATGGTGCTGCTGTGTTGCAGGACATCACGATGATGTGCGAGTGTCTGGAAAAGGTTTTTGTCGAGAAAGTCGCCGGCATGCCCAACGAGGTAATCAACGTCGACTGCGTTTCTTTGGCTAGATTTGTGCGATTTAAATTTTTTTGTGCTAAATCTTCTATCACAAAAAATCGATGTAACCGAAAATAAGTCATAAAATCATGTGAGCTATATAAGAAAAAATTGATGTTACTGATAATCGATCATAAAAACACATTTATTGGTGTTTTATTGTTTACCTTGTTAGTATTGGCGCCTTGTAGCAATACTTGACAACATGATGTAAATCAGTCTATTCCGTTTTCTATTTCATTTTAAAAAGCATTCTATACATAATGTGTATATAGCTGTATTGATTTTTTTGTTTGTTATGTCCAGGAAGTGCCAATCAATGTACTACGCAAGGTCAAGGGTGGGTCTCGCTACACCTCCCCGCTACCCCCACACCACAAAATGGGTCTCGCCGCACCCCTCGCCCTCCCTGCTCCCCCACGCGCCCCCGGCACCCTTCACGCCCCTCCCGTCCTTCCCACACCACCCCCTGCCAAGGCCCCGCCGACCCCCACAAGGTCGGGGGGGGTGCCAAAGGTCGCCGGCTCGACAGTAATTGCTCCTTCGCCGCGCATTAAGTGGGAGGGGGCCGGGACCCCGCCACAGGTGGGGAAGGGAGTGGCTGCGGCGGTTGTGCCCCCCGCTGCAGCTACAACTCTGCCGTCCAAGGTATTCATTGGCAAACTGGACGTATCGGCTCTATGGTCTTTTTAATTCACCCTATGAATTTGTGATTATTGTCATAATTTATTAGCAGTAATAATATATGATTTAGTGAATTGTTTATGTAAAAGTGAATTAGTATTTTGGATCTACTATTTAGCTCTTGCTGCTCTATTTCTGAATTCATTATGCAGCTCATCAATATTTGAGAAGCTATTGAGTACTTTGAGCTTCAAGTCACAAGACTATTTGCAGTCACATTGCGGTGGTTTGTTTTCCCATGTTCAGACGAAGAAGGGCGTCAAACGGAAGGCGGACACTACGACCCCCACAGCCGCCGTCACGCCCCCTGTCCCCACCCCGCCCCCGTCTGCAACCCCCCCCGCGTACAAGCCGGCCCCCGCCCCCCTGTATGACACCACTCCCGCATCCATCGGGGGCAGTCGGCGCGAGAGTACCAGACAGGTGAGCACGGGGGACCCGTTGCTCCTTCTACATTTCATATTTTTTGCACCCTACAAGCGGCGGAACAAGGAATAAGTTTTCAGCCTAGAACTCACCTCGCGAGTAGTAAAAGGCGACTGAAGAATGGGGAGCGATTCTTTGCTTGAGGTCTATCAGTACCAGACTGGAATACTTTTTGCTTGTACACCTCATCCTGAGGCTCCAAACTAAATGTAAATGTGACTGCTTCATAGACCAGGCCAGTTTCAAAGCTTGTGATTCCAAGTTATTGGTCTGAAAATAGTTCCGCGTACAACAATTTTTTTCAAATAGTTTGGCGGTAGAATTTCTGATACGGTACACGTTTTTGTGATTTTGATCCGAACTTGATCTAAGCATTACTGAACATACTCGACTGTTTGACAATAGTTGCGCTATCATGCTCAATGTTCATTGCATTTACAATAGCGCGAGTGTTTATTTTGCACCCCAGGCAACCCTTTTTTCATTCCGGTGTGCCTGATATATTACTCATGCGCTAGATGTACGAAATAGTTCTAGACAGTAGTGCTGCTGCGGCGGATACGCACCCTGGCTGGTGCGTGGATTAGGTGAAGCGAAGAATCTTGAAATTTATTGTTGAGCTATAGGCTTGAGATAGTTGTAGAAAGTAGTGCCTCAGCGGCGGATGAGTACGCTGGCTGGTGCGTGCGCAGGTGAAGCGGTCGCGCAAGGATCTTGATATTTAAATGGTGCCCTATAAGATTGAGATAGTTGTAGAAAGTAGTGCCGTGACGGATGGTTACGCTGGTTGGCGCATGGCGCAGGTGAAGCGGCCGCGCAAGGATCTTGACGACGAGCAGGAGCAGCACAGCAGCAGCAAAACGAAGAAGGAGCCCCTGACGGAGCAGCTCAAGTACTGCGCCATCGTGCTGCGCGACCTGCTCGGCAAAAAGTACTCGGTGCGTTGTGATGTGCTGACCCCTGTAGATTGGGGAAATATGATAAATGGTTTGTTGCAGGGCCTGATATGGGTCTAGAAAAAATTTGCCAAACATACGCCAAACGACTTTTTATTTTTCCAGGTCGTACTTTTTTTCAAAATTTGTTACACATTGTTGTCATTTGTTCCCTTTGAGTGCATGAATATTATTAAATTTATTGCTCTTTTCGTCACCATTATATTGCAAGATATTGAGCTTCTATGAAGGAAGGATGAATTAAACAATCGCCAATGGCTTTTGTCAAATGGGCAAAAAAATCGGCAACTTTTCAAAAGAATATTTTTGGCTGATTTTCGCGACTGGCCTGGTTGAGGATCATATTTAGATGGGGATCATATTTAGTCGAGGATCAAATTTAGTTTAAGATCGTACTTAGTTGAGTGAGTTTGTCATGTCATGTTTAAGTGAGGATCGTGCTTAGTTGAGGATCATATTTAGTTAAGGATCATGTTTAGTTGAGGATCATGTTTAGATGAGGATAATGTTTAGTTGAGGATCAACGGTGCACAAAGTGACTCAAAATCTTTTGCCGCGGCTGGGGTTTGAGCCGACTCTGCCGCACTTGCAATCCGAAGTCTGCGACTTAGACTACTCGGCCACAACGCCTCGCCAAAGTAGGAAAAAAATTATAAATTATTTAAATCTCAGAGCTTCTCTTCTAGTAGTACCGATCCAGTTACAGATCATTGGCCAGCATATGCCCCCATGCGTATAGTGTAGCCCCCTCATGGTCGTCCACAGCTTCCCTGCTGGCTGGCCTGCCCAGCTGGGCTGTGCTGTGACAGTATTGGACGGCGAAGAAAGGATATTTGCTATGATTGATACCGCTCTGCGTCTCCGTGTCCAAACTGAATTGTCTCCGCGTCCAAACGTTCAGTTTGCATGATGATCTTGTGTTAACCTTTGAGTGGTCACGCTGCAGGAGGACTCTTGGCCCTTTGTCAAGCCGGTGGACGTCCAGCTGCTCGGCCTCAAGGACTACTACGACGTCATCAAGCGCCCCATGGACCTGGGCACCGTGCGGGTCAGTGGCTTATATTTACAGAGTGGGCCAAAAGAACTAGTGTTTGACACTTCGCACACTACAGCTTACTACCCTTGCTTGCCGGGAAACAAAGAATTGACCCGCAGCCCTGAGTTCCCCGGGCTCGTCATAAAAGGCGACTAAAGAAAAGTGGAAGCAGTTCTGCGCCGGCTCTTTTGCACGGAACCGGACCGTAGGATAGATAGCACCCTTGTGCTCTAAACTACTAAGGAAAAAATAAATAAATACCGCTCGCAAGACACGAAGCATATTTTGATGCGTAAGGACTGCAGTTTAAGCCCGCACCGCAAGCAATATTTTATCCGCTTTGTTCGGGTGCTAAGTTTTTTATTCTTGCTAGCCATTTATCGACTCTTTTGTGAAGTTGGATATCTGTCTGGTGTTACTCGCTATAGATAGTTACCTCCCGTCGTCTGTCTACTTTTGTGCGCTGCTTTTGTAGTCTATTCTAATACTTTCGTATTATTACACGTAATCGGACCACGCTGGATGCGCGTGATTACGGCAGCGCCGAGCGAGTTTGTGTTTCGCTACTGTACATATCGCGACGGCGTGTATCACTACTACTTGCATCGCTACTCTCTTTTCACCGCGTGATCGGAGCGAGCTAGACGCGCATGAGTGCCGTACGCCGAGTGAGCTTGCGTATCGCTACTGTGTGTATCGCTGCAATTGGTATCACTATTCTGTCCATGCTGCATTGTCAGACGAAGCTAGACGCGCGGGAGTATCGTACGCCGAGCGAGTTTGCAGACGACGTGCGACTAGTGTTCACCAACTGTTACCGCTACAACCCAACGGACAGCGACGTGGTCGCCATGGCGCGCAAGCTGCAGGAGGTATGACACCAGGCTGATGGGATGGAACCAGACCGGTGATACTGTGACTGGGGAGACAGAAAAAAAAGATTAGCAGCTTCCCCACAATGACTTCACTAATACCCTGTGATTCAGTGGGAAGTGATGTAAATTGACCTGCATTTCTTGGTTCTAATCAATATAGGCTTAGATCAAACCAATTGTCTCGCGTGAAATAGATCTTGAATTAATTTCTCACTGCACTGTTTGATTATTGGATGCAGTGATGATCTCTGATCTGATTTCAACTCTCCCTTGAACAATTCCAAATTGGTTTGAATGATGCTGGAGTGGATAATCAAATTTAAATTTAAATAGCCAATAGAAACTCAGATATCAATCCTGGATGGTGTGTAGCAATCCTTCCCCTGCCCCACAGGTCTTTGAGATAAAGTATGCGCGCATGCCCGACGAACCACCTCCTGTGGCATTCCACCACCCAGGCGGAGGGTCAGGGGGCAGCGGTGGCGGCAGCTCCCTCCCCGCCGACGCGCGCAGCTCCACGTCCTCCCTTGACCGGTCGTACGGCGGCGCCGCCACTGGGGGCAGCGGTGGCGTGGGGGGCGGGGGGAGCAGCGGGGGGGAGGAGGGGGAGGGGTACGGGGGGGGCGAGGAGGAGGATGGAGAGGCGCTGAGGGAGAAGAGACTCAAGCAGCTCCAGGCGCAGGTCTGTGTGGGCGGGGTTAGTCCCCTGCAGGCCAGGAAGGAATGAATGGGTTTGCAGAACAGAGCTCTTTGAGCGAGTTGTAAAGGTTGACTAAAGAAGGATCTGTGCCTGACCCCGAGCCACTGCAGTGTCTCGGGGTAAAAAAGGGTTTAAAAAATAAAAGATTTTTTTTGATGGGCGTTTGTTCTGTTAAATAAATCCTGTTGACTGTCCCTTCTGGTGGACTGGGATACATTACATTTATTGCTCTGAGCATCACCAAAGAACTGGTAAAATAAAGGACCAATATAAAGTTCACCAAGGGCTTTTTTCTGATGAAAAAAATTGTCTCAAACTGCAAAAGAAAAATTCAGATTTTGGCAATAGACATGTCACTCGTGGGTGGTTGGCTGACGTGCTGGTGTGTTTCTTCAGCTGCAGCAGGTGCAGGAACAGCTCGGGCGCATCTCCTCCGAGGCCGCCAAGCCCAAGGATCGCAAGGAGAAGAAGAAGCACCGCACCCCTCCCGCCCCCCCTGCCCCCCTTGCTACTACTCTCCCCGCCACCCCCACCGCTGGGGGCAGCGCCCCCGACAGGAAACATTCGTCTTCCTCCACGCTTTACAAGCCGCCGCAGTCGGCAGTCCCTCCCTCACAGGCAGCGCCACCCAGCCGACAGGCTCCGCCTTCAGCCCCTCCACCTAATCCGCCTAACTACGCGAAGCCGGCAGCAGTGGGGTCGAAAGCGCTGGCAGCCCGAGCGACCGCGCCACCGGCCAAACCACCGGCAAGGTCGCGGGGTGGGAGGGCGGGGGGAGGGGGGGCAAGAGGAGGTCGAACGGGAGGGAGGAGCAAGCAGGCCCCCGCGGCCCTGCCCCCCCTTACGATGTTTGACAGCGACGATGACGATGATGAGGAGGACGCGCGACCGATGACGTACGACGAGAAGCGCCAGCTCAGCCTCGACATAAACAAACTGCCCGGTGAGCTGGATTGCGGTGTAGTTTTTTTTCTAGGATTTTTACTATATTACTTCTTCTTGACTGAATGGTTTTTGCTCTTTTTTAGCCATGATCCCTCTGCCCCCCACTCGCAGAGTTTGCGAACAACTTTTTTTGTCAAGCCTGACATTTTTTGGCAAATTCTAGCGCTGTTCCTTCTGGTGCACTGAAATATTTTAAATGGTTTATCGTCTTAGCAATTGAAATTCTAATACAAAGGATAAATATAAAATTGTGCAAAATTGCCAATTAAGACTAAATTGAGCCAAATGATCAGAAGAATGAGTCTTGGCAGACAGATGAAACGCTCGACTCAGTGTTTGTGCACGCTGCACATGGAACAAGCTGGGGCGGCTGGCAGACAGAATCCTGGACTCTTGTGTGTGCTTGTGTAGGAGTCAATCTGCGTCACATGGCAAATGGACCCTCGACCCTCATTGTTTGTGTGTGTGTGTAGGAGACAAGCTAGGGCGCATAGTGCTCATCATCCAGGCGCGAGAGCCCTCCCTCAAGGACTCCAACCCTGACGAGATAGAGATCGACTTTGAGATGCTCAAGCCGTCGACACTGCGCGAGCTCGAGAACTACGTGATGGCCTGTCTCAAGAAGAAACCGCGCAAGCCATACAGTATGCGCACATCTTGCTTCTAGAATTATTGTTTCTCAGCCATTGGTTGGAGTGTTTGCTGATGCTGCTCGATTTTTGCTTAGATTGGCAATTCGTTGAATTTTTATATGGCTATGATATCAATTGTTTTTTTTGCAATTTGTTGCTTGTTCTTTTACGTTCATGAGGCCTTTTTGTTGGCATCAAGATTATAATTTTTTATATTTAAAATGAAACTAACTTTTTAGGTTCAGGGAAATAAAAAAACTCAAAATCATACGCTCAGATAGTTATTCAGTTCAGGAGCACATTGTTGTGAAGGGTTCTGTATGGTGTGTGTGTGTTTGGCTGCAGCCAAGAAGGTGAAGGAGGGGCGGGGGGGTGGAGGGGGCGACGCGGCCGACAAGAGGGAGGAGCTG
>JAQIWG010001276.1:0-25385 GCA_034695025.1 Chamaedrilus cognettii
GAAAAGATTAAATTTGTCATGTTTAGGTTATATTTCCAGAAGTGAAATAACAAAAATTGAAACGTCTTGTAAATGAGAAATTTTCAACTGTGGTTGGCGTAAATCATTTCAAAAAAATATTTGCTCTGGTATACTTTAGAACGTAGGTCGCTTGTGATCAATGCTGCAAGTGGTACCATCCGGACTGTGTGGGTCTCAAATATGTTCCTGAAGCGGAATTCATCTGCCCCCTCTGCAAAGTATAAGAGATTATACATTTGCAATGAATACTTGCTGAATCCAAGACAAATGAGCATCAATGTATTACATTTGTTTCAAATTCCAAACTAGCTAGTCTATTTACTTTTGCATATGTAGATCTACCAACGTTGCTTTATGAATTTTCCCTCAAATAAATGTTTTTGCAATTCCTCTCGTCACTACATTTCTGCCTTTTCATCACAGCTAGCTTATATTTTGCGCAATTCCAATTCCGGCTAGGCTACACAATTCAATAACTTTTAGCTATGATGTAAATAGTGGGCTAAGTATACGTTCTTTTAGGACTGACAGTGGAAAAAAGAGAGTGAGAAGTACACCATCAGCATTGCATGTCACCACGGATGTAAATGAAGCTATGCTTGTGGACAAAAGGTCTCCAGCTCCAATGGTATGCTGCTCAAATCCTTCAAAGCTGCATTAACAGCGATGGGATAGCTGCAGGCAAACAGGCCATATCAGGAACAGGGTGGGCCAAAAAACGACCCCTCTTTTCCATTTGAGGTGTATAACTCATATGAATAACATCCTACGACGCAACACTTTGACAAATAGCCGTGTATTGTCAACATTCTTACCAAGTTTTGTGAAATCGAGCTGCTTGCTATAGTTTTCAGCTGTAGAAATTAACTTTCAGATCTTTCAGCAAAAGAGCAACTATTAGGAAATTTCCTTGAATTAATTGCAATTAATTTTTCCTGTGATGACCACATTTTCCATATATGTAGAATGTACAATGCCGTACATATGTCCATGTACGCATTGTTCTTAGAATACGTGGGTTTTACCCAATCCAGTTTGACCAGCAATGCACTCAGTGATACATACAATTTTGAAAATGTATAGCACAGTGCTGGTGAATATGAGAAAGACGATGTGGAGTGTCTGGATCTGTACAAGAAAGTGAAAGCAAAGGTATTCACAGAAGCAATTACTGTACAATATGAAATTTTCACGTGCAGGTACTCTGCGAGAATTTTGTGATTCGCCTTAAATTGTGAAGATTACTTGCGCGAAAATAACACTGCATAATGTATTTATAATGGGCAGTCTTTAAAAAATGCTAAAAATAAATGCACCAAATTTCCTTATACTCAAAACCGTAAAAATAAGTGATGTGGAGTAAGGATTGAAATTTGGAAGATTTTTTTGGCAGTTTGTGTTCCCCCCCTTTCTCCCCATCCCGCCCCGCTAAACCATCGTGGATCCGCCACTGCCCGGGATACAGAAGGGCAAGGAATGAAGCGTTGATGACACCTTGCCGGTGTCACAAACGATTTATTCTCCACTGGAATTGCATCCCCCCGTTAGCCTACGCAATCAAAGGATGATTAAAAGTAGAGAACTGATTTGCATGACATGTGGAGACAGCACTAACAGTAGCTTGCTCTTAATGAGATAACCTGACCTACACATTCGATCCGAAGGTACTCTGTTTCTGAAACCTGTGATGTTTTATGCAACCTTATAATGTATGCACATGTTCAACAACAAGCCAGCTGCTTATCCTAAGATTTTCAAAGTGAAAAAACCTGCTCGGGTAAGACTTATTAGGGAAGAAACTCTATTTAGCCGCATTGGCTATATACCTAAGTATGTCTTTTCAGACACCGCCCGAAAAAGCTGTGGTACTTGCGTTCTGCAATGCATTCGAAGACTATGAGCTTCAGGTGTGCATGGAACGACGTCATAGCAGTAGAATTTCAAAAATTGTAAGTGTTTCGTGTAGGTCTATAATAATATTTAGACTGTGCGAGCTTGAATGGATTGCTTTTCTATATCTGTGATCAGTATGCGTCATACAATTACAGGTTTTAGTTTAAATATTGTATATGTGAATATGCATGTTACTAATAAATATGTTTCGGTGTGTGAATGAACTTACCAAGAAAAAAGCGAAGAGTGATGTCAAACTGAACTTGAATGAAAATTTACTGCATTTTGGTTTGAACGTATGAGAAACAGTTATACTATCATGGAAAAGGATTAGAAAGCAAGCGAAGGTTTTTTGCGAAGGACGTGAATGAGTAATAGGCCTATCGTCTAAGGCAAATAATAGCGATAAGAATTAAGCTAAGCAATGTCGTCCGAATGCAGTTTCAGGATGTTGTCGTTCCGCAAGTACGAGATGTGATTGAAATCACATCTGGAAATCAAAGGTACGCAACTTGGGATGGATCAAGTGATATACATACATACATATACATACATAATTATGTGATAATGCGTACACACGTCAACTTTCTTCTGGCTCCAACTAGCATTAATTCTACACGTTGACACCGATTTAAATCGTGCGTGTACAGTGCCTGTCGCCATATCACTACATTTCTCTACCCTGTCTCCCCCCGCCCCCCAGCTCGCATGGATCTTCTGCCACTCAGAACGGACTTAGGTCAATATCTGTTTCTCAAGCTCTATGAAAGCTATCTGCTCTCGCTTTGCCATCAACAATACAAGTAGCCTGTTGTGTCACTCTGCAGCGATCAAGCAGCGCGCTGATGGCGAGCACAGCGGCGTAACCATTGATGTTAAATAGGCCTATTGAGTGAACTTGGAACACTGCTTTGATCTTGCGATCAGACCTGGCAGAGTTAGCAATCAGACGCAGGTATACAATGCAGTAATATGGTCAGGTACGTCATCCCATCACTGTGGTCTTGCATTAGACCAGGTATATAGCCAAAAAAGACTATTCTTCCACAAACAATTTGAATCTACTGTAGTAAAAAAGTCAGGTAAGAGGACGATTTTGTGCCAAACATATCTAGCAGTCACGCAGCCATTTTCGCCACAGAAGACTTGAATTGTCGTTATATGGCTAAGCGCAAGGTGACTTGAGATTTGCTTTCAGTTAGACTACTTGTGACATTTTTACAAACTAACGAAGTGTGCAGCCTGCTGTACCGCTAAGCAACTAGAAATGGAGTTATGGGTCGGGGAAAGGAAAAAACACGTTACGAGCTTTCGAAATAAAGTTGCCGGTCGGGGATAGAAAATATAACATTACGGGCTTTTCAAAAGAAGTTGTCGGTCGGGGATAGGAAATTCAACATTACGGGCTTCTCAAATGAAGTTGTCAATTCTGCATAGGAAATTTAACATTACGAACTGTTCAAATGAAGTTGTCGGTCGGGAAAGGAAATTTAACATTACGGGCTTTTCAAAGAAGTATCCGGTCCAGCCTAGAAAATTTAACATTACAGGCTCTTCAAATGAAGTTGTCGGTCGGGGATAGGAAATTCAACATTACGGGCTTTTCAAATGAAGTTGTCGGTCCTCCATAGAAAATTTAACATTACGGGCTTTCCAAATGAATTTGCCAAAAATGCATAAAAAATTTAACATTGCGGGCTTTCCAAATGAAGTGGTCGGTCGGGGAGCCTGTAATGTTAAATTTTCTATCCCCGACCGAAAACTTCAATTGAAACGCCCGTAATGTTAAATTTCCCATGCAGAACCGACAACTTTATTTGAATAGCCCTTAATGTTAAATTTTCTATCCCCGACCGACAACTTCATTTGAAAAGCCCGTAATGTTAAATTTCCTATACAGGACCGACAACTTCATTTGAACAGCTCGTAATGTTACATATCCTATGCAGGACCGCCAATTTCATTTGAAAAGCCTGTTATGTTAAATTTCCTATGCAGGACTCACGGCGCTCGCCTATCGGCGCACGCCGTAAAAAGAAGATATGTGTAATACAATGGGTTCTGCTCTTTCAGGGCTCCTATGTATATTAGACTATATTAGCAATCCCTTAACCTTTGAAACTCTATTTATAGTCACTGTGTGACTGGACTAGACAAATCAGAGAACAAAATTGCACTTGCTTATCACATTAGCTAACAATAAACCACACACTTAATATTATATTATTATTTATTAATTATTTTTAAAAATATTATTATTAAATACTATTCTTTTCTTATTTTATTATTTTATACATGTATACATGTATACATTGATCAAAAACATTCAATTGAAAGTAACACTATATTAATCTGAGAACCTACACGCAACAACTCAGTGATATAAAACAAAATTATGTTTTGAAAAAAAACATCAAATTAGTTGCTCGCCACAGAAACAAAACAGATGAATCTTTCTTGTCGGTCTACAGTCTCACTGGATATTTAAGCAAAAATAAAGACATTGCTCATGTCAGGCAATTTGACAAATTGTAGAAGTTACTAGTTTCGTAGCGGGATAAATCACAATTTATTTTTCCAGATATCTAGCCAACAAATCCGGCTAACAAACCTAAATTTGCACAGAAACGGAGTAACGCGAAGCAGCAAAAACTTTTACAGGAAAGCCCACTAGAGCAACTTTGTATCACAGGCTTAGACCCAGTCAAACGAATTAAATTGACGCCATGATGCTGTCATAACAATTAAGTCAAATAAGACAAGTTAAAGCACTGCACAGCAAAATTGCACCGCACAAACTTTTATGAAAAGTGATGCAAAAACACAATACTATACAAATCTTCAGCGTTACAGTCCATTAACTTACTAATTTATTTACAATGAACCAAACAAGCTGTGCCTAATAAGCTGTTTATAACGGATGTATAGGAGTCTATATGATTAAGAAATTGACTCGTAACTATGTGGACCATCAATCAATTGTGGATTCAACAAGTAATCAGCGAATTGATCTGGTAGCTTATACAGAATCTACAGTCTACACTCGTGATATATATCTTATGAGAAATTACCAGTATCAATCTTGTGAAAATAATAATTCTGACATTTAACAATTTATCAAACTTGAGAGGTAAAATTCAAGTAACAATGAATAACGAATCCATAAAGCACCATGTAACAAAATGGTTCAAATATTTGAAGCCTTTGAGCTCAATAAATGAGAAACACTCAGGTCAGATTTCACAGAGGTTCCTCCGTTCCTACTGCCGTTTGAAAACAAAATTTATAATGAATTTAGATTTTTTTAAATTATTTCGACAAGATATATGTTCATTTAGGGCTGGTTTTTCCAACACGGATTAAATGGTGGTTTAGGATTTAGCCTACGAAAAACGGTAGATTAAATCCTGAACCACAATTAAATCTGTGTTGGAAAAACCAGCCATTAGTGTAATGTAACGTTACATTTTGTACATGTACGTTTGTACATTTACGTAACGTATGTAAATGTACTAAATATCTGTTCACTATTTATGACATCATTTTCTCTTTATGACGTCTTAACACATTTAAATCAAAGTCAACAAACTATGTTTCGAATGGCAGTTGTGAGCTACTGCTAAATTTTCCTCCTCAGCGAAGAACAGTTGAATTAGAGAATGGACAAACGTCTGTGTAATTGGCCCTTAGTTTAAAATGCATAACAAATCATAACAGCATTACATCTGAAACAAACATTACAAACGTACGTTAATGCACATTCTACAATGCCATTATCACAAGACAGAATGATAAAATGCACGGACTTAGACCACACAGCACGCATTCAGTACCCGACAAACTAGACAATGACATAATATAGAAAAACAGACTCTTCCTACATGTCCATGACAAAAATTAACGCTAACATTAATTATAAATTCACAAAAGTGTAACCCGTAGGCAATTTACACATCATGCTCCCACAAGTTATCACACAAATTTCAGTTGAGCTTAACCTGGTTGCATGACTTCAGCTATGCCTATTTGCAATGCTATATGAATTTGAAGAAGATAGGATATTGAAACCAATCTTTAAAAATTCCGAAACTGGCAGTCATTTAAAAATAATATCCCTTATCACTGAAAAATCAAATGTTCCTTAAAATACAATGAAATTCATTAAAATTATATTTTTGAGTTCTTTTTTCCTACTGAGCCTTTGTTGGATCAAAGCATAAATCATGAAACTATTTTTGATTAGTATACACAATAGCAATATCACCTGAAAACTGCATGAAACATCTCCAAACGGACAGGCAGTATTATTTACATACATAATATAGCCTATGTAGGCCAATGAAGCAAACCCAATTTGTTTTTAAACTTAAACCTATAATAAAAAAATAGTGGAAAAATTCATCACCACTCATTGAATTGCCAGTTTAATTATTTTTTTCTATCGTCAATTAAATTAGTTGAATTACCAGTTTAAAATAATTTTTTCTATCGACAATTAAATTTCAAGCAATCGATATGGTTGCAGATATATCCATTCATCATGCTGCACATCGTCATAATGCAAAAACAGTCGCCGAGAGCCGCGATTATTAAAGAGAGCTGGATAAAAACAGCTTTGATTCACAATCTAACATTTATTTTACACGATTGCGAAGGTTCCAAACTGCCCACAATCTTTTAAAAATAATTTGATTGGTCGACTGTTTCATATAGAACTACAGTTCAGTGCTCTCATCTTTATTCTCAGTTGCACAAACGAGAGTTGAGATCAAGATCGAGATTGAATTACATACAAACTAACTAATTAGCACGAGCGAATTATGCCTAGATCTTAATTTTTGTGACGGTACACCCAGCGCTGATTGGTTAGTACTCTGTAACTCGATGCCGATCGTATCTCAATTCACGTTTACGCAAATGAGTCTCAGTCAACTGAGAATGGATCCAGAGGGCGCTGCTTAGTTGACCAATCAAAATATTACCACGTTACAATTAATTCAGAATAATTTAAATCTACAGAAAATTTGTAAATACTTAAAGAAAGTGAATTAAGTCACCTTACATCCATTGCCCATAACGTAAGACAGTCAAATGCAGTAATGCCACTTATAATACCGGATAAAGCTGGAACCCCTCTCAATGCGTATAGAGTTCTTGAAGGGATGAAGGCAGTTCAGAGGGAGGAAAGGAAGAAGCTCATTAAAATCTCAGAGGCAAATAATAAATAACGTCATGAACAATTTCAACAATTAAGCAGAAAATAAAAATGTTTACAGTCAACAAAATTCATGATCCATTAAAAAAGTGTCCGAATTGGCGCACGCAACATCGGATGCGTCGTGACCCTCACCTTTGCCTGGTTCCACATGGATGTTGCGGACAGTCATCCACAAGTATGCGTCTTCCTTTCTAGATCTTTCTGCATCGATTTATACGAACCCAAACTGTACGTCCTCCGTGCCGGGCTGCCTCGCATAGGGGAACGAAACGGCACGTCACAAAGAGGAGTGTATAGAGTTGAAAAAGCAACCTCTGCACTATCAGCCTTGACTATCTTTGTATTCCCAAACGTGCTCGGCAATTGCTCAACTAACTTGCGTTTACAAAAATCCGCTTTGGTCTCATTTTGATGAGTACCTCAGATGCTGTGAGAAACCCAGGAATACGCTGAATGAGGAGTGTCATGCAGGAGGTTGGGTTCTTCAGACTGCAACAATGAATCCAAAGCCTTGCGTGATTCTTCTTGAGTAGCTTCGATGAATTTAGCCTCGGCCAGCATCAGTGTTCAGTATGCGATTGACCACTGGAAGGAAAAGTTTTCTGACAGTGACTTCCAAAATGACCTGGAATAGTGCCTGAAGAATTTGAGAAATAGCACAAATCTGATGTTCAATATCATTCGGCCCGAACGGTTTGACGCAGTCTGACATAGTCTGACACTGATCGATGGATAAATCTTGATGCCCAATGTCCACTAGCTTGGATTCACTCTGTGGCATTGGTTGATGATGTTACATGCTCCGAATGCTCAGCAGTTAGCTGGACTTCACTTTCAGGCGGCTCAGCATCAGATGACTTCTGGAGCTGGATGTTCTTCGACTTGTGCGGATTGTCGTCAATCTTGTGCTCGGCCTTTCAAGAAAATAATAAACCATTCTTAAATTCATTCGCTAATAATTAAAGAGAATTTAAATATGTAAAGCATACAGATTTTAAACTGCTACACATTCTCACACATTTCAAGCATTTAGATAAATGTACAAAATTACAAATATCAGGAAGAATTAAAATATGATTTTAAGTTTGAAATAAATGAGTTAAATTATGACATTTAAAACTTTTTTCATCACAATAAATAACAATAAATGCTCTAACTGAATTTCATAACAGCTGAAATGCCTATATACTGAATCGCAAACCATAATACCGTATCAGGTGCCTTATTACCTCCTCAGTTCCTCGATGCTGCTGTTGTTGACTCCCACACGCACAGACACAACTTGCCAGGAACGGACTCGGCAGCGGCGTACGATACATCACTACAATGCTTCTACATCCACGCGCCGCCTCACAGTGATCGACCCTCTGAGGAGGAAACTGGAAGTGACAGCCATGTGTGGGCGTGTGTGAATGAACACAAGGCGTGTATGGCGAACGAGGCGTGCAATGCAAAGCGTGGCAAGGCATGTCAGCAATATGGGAAGGCGTAAAAGGCGTGTGAGCAGCTTGCGAAGGCGTGAAAGGTGCGTATGCAGCATGGGAAGGCGTGCGTGGTTCGTATGGCAATGGTTCACCTCCGTAAATCTGCTCGCTGTTAGCGTGATATCCATCGCACTTTGTCACCGCAGCCTGCAGTTGTGACCCCATCCGACACTGGTGCAATGTCCCCACAACCCCTCGCTGCGTATCATTACACCTCGCGTGATCAGACCGCGAACACGCTGTCGCCGGGTAACTGGCGAGGTTACTCGGTGTGTTAGGGTACACCCCGCACTGGTTCGGACACGGCGCACAGCCGGGCATAGCCGGGTGGCGTCTGGCTGTCTGACAGCCATGGTTCGCATGCCAATCCGGCACATATGGGCTGCTGCTGACGTGGCAACCATTAGCGGGGTTTAAATGTTTGTGGCCACAGCAGTTTGGTGTGCCAGGATGAAGCTTGCTTCGGCCGTTGAATCGATTAGAATCGCCACAACAGTTCTTTCGATGAGGAGAGATGCAATCAGAAGAATTCTCAAACACGGTGCACTCGCATGAATTAGACAATCTCCGGCGATTACGACACTGAGTTCTTAATGGAACTCCGCCGTCGACAGCGTCTAAATACCCGTGGCAATTTCGCGCCGCGCCGTAACCCGTGACGTCAGCTTCACAAGCGATCCCAACTGAACACCGGGCGTCGCACTCGCAAGAGTCACTGTATTGGAAATGATACGGCAGTTCGCTTTCGACCTCTAAATCAGGACGACATTCGGGCAGACGATTTTCGGACGGATAAAATTCGTGTGATCGACATTCGGGCGGATAAGATTCATGTGGTCGGCATTCGGGTGGATAAAATTCATGAGGTCGGCATTCGAACGATTTCAGTGATTCAGATGAATCGGAAAAGGAAGCCGCTGAAGGCCTTGATTCGTTTTGAGAACAACTTGATACGTGCTCCGGTTTTTGCAGCGTAGGACCTACCACGAAACCAGCCATAGGTTCTTGCGAGCACTGCTTGCGCTGAAGGTTCATCAGTCGACGCCTGTAGAGACTGCCAACGACCATGGGGGCTGCGGGGGCGCTGAAGCAATAGGACGCAGTGGGGGCACTGAAGCAGTAGGGAGCAGGGTTCAGTGCGGGGGCACTAAAGTGTGTAGTATCGACAACGCGTGCCCCTTCCGCGGGGATTGCAGCGGCTGGCGAAGGAATGACGAGAGTAAGTGTCATGTCTTGCGGAGCCTTGCCGCGTGATGGCTCGCACAAGGTCTGGCCGTTGCTGGATGCTTTGGATCGAGGCCGTTCAGACGCCAGAGGATTGTTTGAACTGGAGACACTGCTAATCCATCCTTCATCCGCGTTATAAGAATTGATTGGTGGCGTGCTAGATTGTTGAACAACAAAGGACTGCTTCAAAGGTATCTGAGTCCCATGAGTGCTTCCCTTGCTCTCTTGTGAAAAAACACGCGAGCCCTGCTGAGTAGTAGATGATATCAGCGTGCGAATTCTACTTGACTCATCCAATCCGGATTTTTCTGACCAAGAACGAATACGTTGTGAATCTAGCTCCGATACATAGCTTAAAAAATCTGTACTCGGCAGCAATGTACCATGCGCTTTTTTATCATGGGATGAATCAATGCGGTCTTCCAAAGGAAAATCTTTAGCAGGATTCTCTATCAGAGCCGGCGCTATATCCATCATTTTCAGGTGACCAGATGAAGAAATGCTCAAATTCTGAAACTTTGGATTTTCATTTGAGCCGATGCTACTCAGGCTCGACAATCTATCAGATGTCGTTATCGATTCACTTGAAAATGACCTAACAATTCTGTCCCGACCCTGACCGTCAGATTTATCGACTGAACTTATATCTTGAACGTCTTGGTTCCTGCCTGATCCTGAACCTGCACCTAAAATGTATTTGATAGAATTAACTTTACACCGCTTTCGCCTATTTCCTTCATACGGCACATCTTGTTTTGCTTCCTGCTTAATTTTTCTCTTAACACTCACTTTTCCGCCACAATCTGATCTCAGCTCATGCAGCTGCTGTGAACTCTGACCTTTGTCGTCGAATCCTTTCGAACACGACTTCTCCGGATCATCAGATTTTTCACATACGTCCGATCCGAGGCTGCTTGATCGCTCCACATGGATAGATCGGAACTCCTTTTCTCCAACAAAGTATGACTCCATAAGGCGAGGAGGTAAAACGGTAGTTGTTCTCTGGACGTCTGCACTGGATGCCACCAAATCGACGGAATTACGACCAACGGATACAAAATCATTCGCCCTAACGGCGTACACCCCCCCAGTACAACCCCTGTACGACACAGCCTCGTCGAGAGATAACCTCTCACAAAGTTCTTTCTGCGTCTGATTTTTTTCATCATCTGAATGTCGTAGAACCACAGACAACATCATTGCCTCCGAAGTGGCAGCGGCTTTGAAATCCGGAAGAACAAAATCCATGAACGCCGAACGAACTTTTCTACTATCCTCAATCTTTGTTGCGCTACTAACATCTCTTAAGCTTGAGTCGTAGAACCCTGCTGTGCTGGAAAACGCTGAATCAGACCGAGCAGTCGCAGGGGTAGTGATGCAGCTCGAGACATCAGAGTTGTGTTGGGAGGACGCCCCAGAGACGTATGGGGGTCGGTCGATAGACGACGGCGCATACAGACTGTCGTCACTTGTAGATGGGACGCGCGGGGGCTGATCCGACGACTGGGAGGTGTCGTCTGAATCCTGAATGCAGGTGTAATTAATTAAAAGTGCTTTTCTTGGAAGAATCTTAAAATCATACGTATTTATTTTAGTAGTCAAATGACTTCTTAAATCATGCTAATTTTGATCTAAAATTGGTCTAATAATATATAAATAAACAAGGTTCTGAAATTATTAACGCAGCTGAATGGTTAATAGTATAAATTACTATTCAAAAATCTACACACCCGTACAACATAAATAAAATGCAATTATATCATTTCTAAGCAGTGCACATACGAAATACTCATGTTTTAGCCTATCTCTAATGCACACCTTCATAAAACTGTCAAGTCAAACTTACATCATTTAAAACAATATTATATAATACATATACCTTTAAACCCCTAGTTGAATATTTTAGTTAAAATGCACTTTGCGACTTTGCGACTGACTTTGCAACTTTGCGGCTTGTGGCTTTGCAACTTTGCGACTTTGCTTAGCAAAAACATCCACCCCACCTCCTCCTCGACACGCAGCGAGCCTCGACGAGTCCATCTGGCATGGCACTATTTTGAAGCCATTTTCATAATTTTTGTTCACTATAATGCAGCAAAACCAATGAGGTATTAAGAAATGCTATTATAAATACACAGCATCCATCTAACATCTTCAGAAAAGTAGGCTTCTCGCCACAAATAAAAACCACACATCCCGCATCTAAATCATTATTTTCAGTATAGTAGTAAACAATAACACCATAAGTGTGATACGTTAACTTTTTTTTGTGTGTGTGTTCAAATCAAAAAGCGACAACCTTGCGAGTGTAGCCGCCGTGCAGACGCATATGTCCGTTGAGAGCCGGAATGTTCTTGAAGCCGCGCTCACACACGTGACACTTGACCGGCTTTGGTTCCCTGCAATCACACAGGCGCCGATGTTTCTAACTGAAACGAATACTAGAAAAGCCAGAGAAAATGACAAAAAGAACCGTTGCTGCAGCTAAAAACTCAACTCATTTTGAATAAAATATTGTTAACACAACTGTTAGGTCAATGTACACAAAATGAAAACGGTTCTGCTACAAGCACTTGTTTTAACGTTGACTAAGAAGCCTTCAAAAATTATTTATGCTTTTACAAGTTCAAACTTCACCAAATTTAACATCAAAAGCAGCCCATACATCTTCAAACAAATATCGTTCAGAAAAACGAAAAAAAAGGCAATCAAACACACTGTACTGTAATATAAAAATAACATTATCTGTGTAGAATGCAATGATTGACTTTATCCAAAGGCTCAAAATAGCTACAAGGTATTTAAAATAAGTGGTACAGTATAAGTGATACAATCTGAAATCTGCATCAAAGAATGCCATATCTAGACAAAAATACAACAGAATGAAGATTGGACTGACGCGAGCGGATTATATCCGGCCGTCCACACAAGCCGCTGCTTCTCTCTATTTCCAACGCCTTCTTCCGGATAGGGCCTGCCCTCCGGCCGACCAATCACAGAACTCAAAGGCTGCAAATACTTCAGCAATTTTGTCCCTCCCTCCACGACACCGCCCGCATCCACAAAATTCTCATCGTCTAAAGCACTGCGATATGCGGCGCTGAACTTAAACGGCCCCATGGCTCCACCGGTGACTAAACTTGAGCCGCCGCCCAAAGAGGAGGAGCCAAGGCAATCGGTGTCCAATGGAGAGGGGCCGAGGGAATCCTGATGATGGTTCTCCAGATGGCGCCTCAGGGAGCGAGCGTCGCAGTAGCTCTTGCTGCAGCCGATGAACTTGCACTCGAACGGTTTTTTGGAACTGTGCGTCATCATGTGCCCGTTCCTGCGCGTGAATTAGCATAATCTTTCAGAGTCACTCCTGCACGCAAATTAGCATAATGTGACGCATAATATGACACTTCCTGCGCAAAAATGTGCGAAATCTTATGGGCCAGTTTTTGCGCAAACGTGTGCATGGACATAATTGTTCCTGGGATACAATTAGCACGTGCATGTCACTGGCCCATTTCTGTTTGTAATGTTCTTTAATTCAATTTATTGTCCCTAACCCAAAAGGCCTCTTCCTCTATCTCTTTTGCCACCGCGGTGTCAGAGCACACAGATACTTGCGTCTGTGGCTGCAAATGGCCTACCACTGCCGAGGCGGGGAATCCGGCCACTAAACAGCAAGCGCGTGTGCATGAAAAACTATTCATGACATAGCAGAGAAATAAAAACAAACGACCAAAAATATAAATTCTGCGCACAGGTGGTCCTGCCGCTTGAAGGCCTTGCCGCAGACGCCGCACGTATACTTTCTCTCATCGCTGTGAGTCAGCTTGTGCTTGGCGAGCGCGCTCGAGTTGTTGAAGACTTTCTCGCACAACGAGCAGCGAATTATTGACCTGTACACAACCAGCGTCAATTAATTTAGCCATTTGAATACAAAATAGACCAACAGACACATCCGTCAGCACAGTACCAACTTTTCAAAACAAACCCACACACACATCTCTTCAATTGCACGCAAATAGGCCTACACAGCACTCAAACCTACACAGCACTCAAACCCATTGATCTACGGACAAATAGTTTTTGCAGCATAATTTTAAACTAATCCCAGCAATATACTGCCTCAGACAATCCTCATATCCTGCCCCAGACAATTTTGTGCGCCATTCAGCTCGAATGAATACCTCTCTAGCTTCATAGTAGTCAAAATTCTGTGCAGAGTACCTATCAGAAGTAAAAAAAATAAAATAAATCATCGCTAACTTCTTCCCTTATTAACGCTTTAAAAATTAATAGTTTTGCACCCTTTGAACAAAATAAAACCTGTTTCTCGACTAACCTGGGTCCGGCAGGAGGCGTCGTCCCGCCCGAGGGCTCCAGGGCACAGGGCGCCTTGGCCGGGCGTCCCTTGGCCCCCCCCACCCCTCTGTCTGCTCCTCGGTGCGCCCCCCGGCGGAGGCTGAGGGGAAGCTTGAAGGACTCGGGGGTCGACTCGATGCTTGACTGACTGCCGCGCTGTTGAAAGGCCGCGCCTGGCTCGAGACCTGTCGGGGACACAAGCCATAGAGCTCTGGGCTGTAAACCAATTCTTTGCTCCCCGGTTTGCAGAGGGTCAGAAATGATGATAACGTCAAAATGAGCAGAAGCACACTTCATCATTGAATATACCTAACAATAATACATTATGTATTAGCTTACCCAACATCGTATGCAAGATTTGTAAGACGGTGCTCAACAAAACAACATGCCAACGAAATTCCTTGAAACTACATTAATGAAAAAGTCACATATAGATAAGTTACACTTATGCAAGGCTGAGAGCTACTCAATGGCCCGAGGGAGGGGAGAAGCCTGCAGGGAAGCTTGGTCTCGATGGCTGGCTTCAATGCTATAGAGCAGGCGGCTCAGTTATTTAAAGCTAAATTTCAAAAGTTGAAATTATTTTGGGTGTGTCAGCAATAGCTATTTAAGGCTTCACACAATAGGAGGCCAGCCTAAAAAAATCAACATTTTGCGCAATTGTATGAGACACCGCGGGTATACAAGTAGGCCGATATTCGTCTATAACTATAATAACATGCATTATTTATAAATCACAGCAGTTGGTTTGACAGCTTCGGTCAGGAGTGAGGACACTGACAAACAAAATATAGGTCTAGGCGTTGAATGTGGGTCAGTAATTGAGTCACTATATTGAATGCCACTTTTAGGCCGGAATGTTTGAAATGAAACCCTGTCCCATTTCATACAGTTTTTAAGCCAAGGTCTTTCTAAGGAACTCCTTCCTAATGGATGAAGGAAGAAGGGAAAAATGAATTGGAATGGACGTGAAACGTTTTCGAATGGCAGTTGCAGCCTATCGTTAAATAATTTTAAAATTAAATTATCCACCTCCACTTGAAGGTCCCTTATTATTTATTTTTTGTAGTTTAATTTTTTGTAATTTTTTGTAGTTTAGTCATTTTTTGTAGTTTTGTAGTTAGTTTGTGTACAGCACAAAGACTATATACAGTGCGGTTCTGTGCAAGAGAGCCGGCCGGCACAGAACCACTCCCCTTTCTTTAGTCGCCTTTTATGACTCGCCAGGGGAGCTCTGAGCAGCAAGTCAATTCTTTGTTCCCCGGTCTGCACGGGGCAAAAGTTACTTAAGATAAAGCTTGAAAACGTCTATGAAATCGAATCTAAGATGATGTTATCACGTTTGATGCAATCAAGGCGCTGCCTGTTTAACACTGCCCCATTAACATGTTTCAGAAAAATCACCGACAGTAGCTTATTAGCCTACACTTCTCTTCTATTGGGCAGATAAATGGACTTGTCCTGGATTTAATTTCTACACGTTTTAATGCCACAGAAAACAACCTCCAACAAAGCACTAACTAGTAGTCTAGCAGCAGATAAATGGATTTTCACTCAGTGAACGGTATCCCACTCAAAAACTAGAACGCAACACCTCGGGACATTTTCACATACTGTACCAGCCATAATTGGAAAATTAGCGCAGCAGAAGGTGTTACTGTTGAATTCTTACAGTACAAAGCGTCAACATGCCAAGAATGTAGTCCGTGGTATCAGATTTCAAAACAAACAAACAAATAAACTATCAAGTATTGTGATCGCCTTAATCCCTCATTGGTTTCGCTGCATTATAGTGAAGCAAAATGATGAAAAGGGCTTCAAAATAGCGCCATGCCATACAGACTCGTCGAGGCTCGCTGCGTGTCGAGGAGGAGGCTGGACTGGATGCTTTGCTAGACAAAGTCTCAGTTGCAAAATCAAAATCGCAAAGTTGAAGTCGCAATGTCGCAGTGTCAAAAAGTCGCAAAGTTAAAAAGTGCATTTCAATCAAAATATCCAATGAAGGGTTAGAGAGGTTAAAGATTGACCTACAATAAAATCAGCAAGAAATATAACTACAAAATAGACACACATGGAGAGTAAAAAAAAGTGAAGTCTTCTTTCAAAACTTGGAATTAATGTCAATGCACTAATTACATGTACTAACACTACGCATGTATTCAAAGTAAAAAAACTTCTAAATATATCGAGCGCTCATACCTACAGTGCAATTGAGTCAAATAATGCAAGAAATGCATGCTCAAAAATCATTTTACAATATTAAGCACATTTAGGCCTCTTCACTTTCTAAAGTCTTTGGGTCAAGCCCTTGATATTGGGGCATTGCTGTCAGCAGCCCTCGATTATTTGTGCAAATTCTTTTGCATTGTAAAACGCCATGTAGGAGTGTCTTGAATGTGTTACATGTGCCATAATATAGCAAATTAAAAGCAAGAACATAAAACATATAAAAATATAGTAAATTGACTGTGTCAATGCGCATAAGAATAAATTATTTTTCAAACTGCCGTTATTATAATTATTGCGTTTCGGAGGATCAACGAATTTGTGTTTACAAACATTTTTCTTCTAAAAGAATAACTCACAAATATTATTACTATTATTATCGGTACTATGATTACGGTACTAATTAATGTATTGATATGAAACAGAAAAGCAGTCTAATGCGAATTGTTTTCAATACGCTTTAGCCTTTCTCTTGTGATTTCGCCCTTTTTCTGATCAAAATTTTATGTTAATTTTATTTTGCAGCCATCTACAAATAAAAAGATGCACGGTAACTGTTGCGCATCTACAAATAAAAAGCAGCACAGCTGCCCACCTACAAATAAAAAGATGCACAGTTGCCCATCTCCAAATAAAAAGAAGCACAGCTGCCCATCTACCAACAAAAAGAAAGCCCATCAGTAGCGCACTGCGGCGCTGCGGTACTCCTCCCTACGTCTGGGTTAATGTTCAGCTATTCTATTCATAGACACAAAAAAATCTAGATCAATAATAATATAGAGCGGCGAATCTCATGGGCTTGGTCGAAAATAGAATGCAAAACAGTGAACAGAAGCAGACCTACATGTAGAAAGAGGTTCTGAGTAAAACCCACTAACTCTAAATTATTCAGTTCCAATTTCAACATTCGCTCCACACCCTGACTGATATGATATTAATCTTTGTGTATTAGGCCTAGGCTACTTAACGATATTGCAACAATGCCTCATCAATCTGCCTTCTTGACTCAAATCTGCCTTCTGTACTTAATCAAATATTTCACCAGCCATCTTAAGCAATTCTACCAAGAAACTGGGATAAATTAATTCTAAGCCTAAATTCCTGCGCTTGTAAAAGTAGGCCTCTTCTCAGAAAATGAAAGTTTGGTCTGGAAACAGAAAGCGAGGGTCCAAAATAGTTCAGACACATGTAGACTCCACACTCAATTATGCTAGGTTGCATGATCGGGTGTGGAGATAAGGATTCAGATTGAGCTAGCCTACATGCACGGATTGACCGATCCATGATCGGTATGGATCCATAGCATCGAGCACTACCATAGATCTGATATAATCTTGAACTCCTAATGGTTCCAAAGAAGTTATATCTTCATTGCATATATATCAAATATACTATTGTATTATAATAATCAAAATTCTCAATTGTTTTACTCTTCTAAAGGCCTCCATTTTGTCTTCCATTCCATCTTTCAGGACCACTTTCACACGCTTCGGACAGCTAACCATAACTCATAACCATGCTCTGTCACACCCTATGCAACTCTAATAAGGCCCAGAGGGACCCCAGGGAACCATTGGAAGTTAACTGTGAGTTGGCTCAATCGCCTGCTTTATTTTGTCTGCAAAGAAAGTGATGGAGTGCAGAGCGTCAAATGCTTATGTCATAAGCGTGATGTCACTGTTCTTAGCAGATAATGCATCGATCGAGTAACTTGCAGTTAACTGGGCAATGCTGGATGGCTGCCAATGGTCGATATGGTCCTAAGAACTAACTCTACTAACTCTATTAAATACTCTACTCTAATCTACTAATATTTACTTCACAATAGGAGGCAGATATCTAGGCTAAGGCTAGCGTTCACATGCCAACAGCCAACAGCCAATGCGTGGGATTCACTTAGGTCCTAGACTCCCAGGTAAGCGATCTGATCATCACTTTGGCCCAGCCAGCCAAGCCAGTGATGCCACTGCTAGAATCTCACGAGATTTCCGGATATTTCAGCGATTGAGGGATCTGATTTTTAACGCAATCTCCTCCCCAGATATCTGGGGATTTTTTACATGAAATGGCGCATACCATAATGGGAGCTGGAGCTTTTTCTTTTTCTCGGAGCTTTTATCAAAAAATGCAATCGAGGAATCTTTTTTGCGGAGATAACCAGAATCTAGGAATATTCATTTTTCGTTGGATGGTATTACTGACAGCCGCGAGCCCGTCAGCTGAGCCTGTGTTATAGCGGTGGTAACACGTGTACTGGCCCGGCCCACGGTGATTTCACTATTATCAGCTCGATTGATGTTTCCCAGGCTTTGATCAGAAGCGTAGCATTAGTGGGCAACGTATAGAGAGGGCGACTGAATATTGCACAGCGTTGATTAGGTCACGAGAACCAATTCGTATACACGATAGGCCTTAAAGGCTTGCAAACAGCTAGCGAGACCCGATGTCATGTGAGGAATTTAATTCAGAGCCGCATAAACAAATGACTCAGTTGGCGCCATAGACACAAGTCTGTCAACCAAAACTGCCCGAGTCGCATTACACACACGGGCGACAACTTTTATTATCGCTAATTTTATGTTATTACTAAGGTATTAAATACTAATAAAATGCTTAACATACTAAGCTCAGTTGCATTGAAAAGAAAATGTCAATAACGGCAAAATTTATGCTAATTTGGGTCATGACGAGTTTAATTGTCATCAGTTCATCATATTAATCATATGATGATGCTCAAATGACGTGACATCATGACACAACAAATATGATCAAATCTAATTTTCAATACCCATTGCCAAACCTTGAGATATAAATATATTATAATTAATTATAGCCTATGTATAACCTAGGGCCTACGCCCACTGTTCACTGGTTCAGCACAGAAGAACCATAATCATTAAACCATAGATTACAATGCAATTATGATTCCCAACTACCCAATTACAAATTAGCAAATAAACATATCAGTTTCAACGCTTAGTTGCTTATGGTGGATTGCATGAACTTGTATCGAGATCGAGATCACGATCCTGGACTGACAAATCAGCACGCATGATACATCATAAGTTCATGATCTAACCTTGGTTCACACATGCTGATTGGTCAATTTATAATATAGCTCGATCTGGATTTCAATCTCAAGACACGTTCATGCAATAGATAATATAATACTCTCTCTCTCTCTCTAGTATACAGATTCATAGCAGGTCCCTGGCACCAAAGTTTTTCACTCCGACCGCCCCCCGGCCCTTAATTCTCTTCAACACTTCAACCTTTCCAATTCCATCGTCTAACATTCTTATTTGCTTCCTTCTTGCCAATAAGATGATGGACGCAATGCAATGCACTACAAGTGTATACATAATCATGCCCTTAATTATTTAACCCAAGCCTTAATTACAGACACGGTCAAGGACAAATCGTTGATTCAATGCAGTAAGAAATCAACTATACAAGTTGTTTCGAACAAGCACTATGGACTGGTTTCTCCAATACGGATTTAATGGTGGCTCAGGATTTAACCCACCTTTTGGCACAGGCTAAATACTGAACCAACATTAAATCCGTGTTGGAGAAACCAGCACATAGTGCTTGCTCGAAATTCCGTGCAGCAGAAGTGTCAGCATTAACAACATAAGAGCTATGACCCCTGCACCAAATGTTGGTACTTGTAACGGTCATGACTCACGGGCTCATTCGCATTTCAAGCGGTCAAATAAAGCAAATAAACCTGACGCCATATTTCACGACGTACACACAAACATCAATATGCGTAAATCAGAGCTTCATTCAATATCCTCATTTTGCCCCTTTTGCCACTTGAGTCCTGCGATTGTTGATTGTAAATGTTGGTCACGTGACACGTGATGTCTACCAACCAAGTGCTCACAAATATCGAGTGCTCACAAATATCACAAACATTGTCTACAATCGTCCCCATTCATTTATTGCCCATTCACAAAGTTCTTTCTCAAGTTGGCCCATTTTCACTTTAGGCCTATGTGTGATATCTTAAATCAATGCCAAATTTAAATTATTTCGTCCCCTTATTTACGCAAACAAGCAAACAAATCGCCGTACCAATATTAAAGACGCTTTCTCACAGACTTTTTATTAATGCATTTATAATTTCGGCCATTTCTTGCATTAGTATTAGCTACGGACCTACAGTACAATATGCACTGAAAATTACAAGAGCTGCAAAAGCTTCATCCTAGCAGATCCTAGATATCGGTTGAATTAGATCCTAGACCTTTCATTTCAAAACTTGGCAAAGCCTGAGATGATTGACCAACAGAATATATACACCGTGGCTCAAAAGTTAAGGACCCAACAATTTCTTGACTAACTCCCGCATACAATAAGCCAAGTCCATGAAATTTTTATCATACTAACTTGGATCAGTGCTTCATATTTCTGCCAATTCGTTGGGTCCTTTACTTTTGAGCCACGGCGTAGATCTCATAAAATATGAACCGGCTAGAGCTCAATTTATTTATATAGCTGGTGTAAATGTAGTTCACAAGAAAAACTAGGTCAAGCACGGTTTTATTTTATTGTTACTTTATTAGCGATGAAATTACACAAAAAACTAAATAATGTAATTATATTAATCATGCATTCTATAATGTTATACTAATAGTAAAGTACCATAAATCGACAAACAATATTAATATAAAATAAATCAGAAAATGAAATCTTACCAGACTCCAACGGTCCTGATTCGCTTGACAGTGACCGATAGTGGGTCATCACATTGTCCTCATTATTGGAACTACTTCTTGACGTACACCGACCAGCGTATTCATCCACCGTCTCATCGCGGGAACTACTTCTACATTTAGAGTGAACGGCGTATTCATCCACCATCTCATTCTGGGAATTACTTCTTGATGCGCATCGACCCGCATAAACATCTGCCAACTCATCGCGGGAACTACTTCTTGACATACCAGCGTATACATCCGCCGCTTCATTCCTCGAACTACTTCGGGACCTACCGGCGTATTCTTCCACCATCTCCAAGCCCACTCTACCTCTGTCATCGTCCGAACCCTCAGCATAACCCGCTCGTGTAATGCCACCTCCCCTTTCATCATATGATGCGGGACAGTGCAGGTCATCGATGTACGAAGCGCAACTTGCGCTGTGTGCAACTGTCGCGCAAGTAGATGGCGCCGCCGAGCGAGTGAAGCGATGAAGAATGTTGTGATCAGCACCTGTTAAGATGGAAGCTCGATGCTCTCCTTGCTGCTGAAGCTGCTGCAGTTTTTCATATCCTTCGACACGAAGCAATAGCTGCTGTTGTTGTTGCTGCTGTTGCCGCTGCTGTTGCTGCAGCTGCAATCTCTCATGTTGCCTGGCAGACACCTGCAGCGGCTGCTGTTGTTGCTGTTGTTGTTGTTGCTGCTGCTGCTGCTGCTGCAATCCCTCATGTTGCCCCACAAGAGGCTGCTGCTGTTCTTCATGCTCTAGCAACCTAAACTGCCGCTGTAGATGATACTGCTTTTCAGCACGCTTCAGCAGCTTTCTCTGCTGCTGCAGCTCACTCATTTGCTGCTGCTGCTGTAGCTGTTGCTCTTTCTCTAGCTTAGCTGAGCATGGTGAATTTGCAGCATGTATATCTACAATCTCTTGCTGCTTTACGGAGGTCTCCACTACGAATCCCAGCAACTCGGGCCTCACAACAGACAATCGCGGCATCATTTCAAGCGATCGCACTGGAGGCACCACAAAACTCGGCCCCTCCAACACGCCCCTCTCTCCCGTCACCCCTGGGCTGAACAACCCCCGCAGGGGAGCAAGACCGTGAGTCCCTGGCGCAGCGGCGTACATCAGCGAAGCGGTGTCGGAATTTACACTACTCAGCTGCTCCATGGGCAAAACACTGCTATATGATGACTGTTCTAACTTTGGTAACTGTTCTAATTTTGGTAACTGTTCTAATTTTGACATCTCTCCTAACTTCGGCGGCCGTACTAACGGCTGTCCAAATGTCTGCAACTGTCCTAACCTCGGGGATGTTTCGCTCACAATTTCACCCGCTTCTAGGTTCACCCTAAGCACACGATGACCAATGATGGTCTCCGTATGATCACCATGCAGTGACGTCATACGATCCTCCGACATTCTTGATGTACCAATCTCGGAAGACAAGGATTCCCCTGCTCCGATTGGCTGGGAAAAAGTCGATAATGAGAGTGGAGGAGATGTCCGAGGTTGGGAGGGTAGTTGGGGAGGTGTTTGGACGGATGGCTGGGGGGAGGGTTGGGGGGTTGGTTGGGGGGGTGGTTGGCTTAGCGACCGAGCCAAGCGCAGCTGCAGCGCAGTGGCCGCATCGTCTCGCTGCAACAGGATCTGAAGAACGAAAATGAAAAAAGAAAAACCTGTAACGCTAATTGATCCACTGCCTGACGTCACTGGAATCTACATTGTGTCAGGCCCCTCTGTCACTGAGTCCAATGACTTGCAGTTGAGTCAGATAGGCCTAAATAACAAACCATGATTTTGGAGATCAAAAATCTATACATAGATCACTACATTGATTTGCAAGGCGAGCGCTTTTTGTACACCCCACTGATCATTGCCTAGTCCTAACCACAATCATAACCTAACCAAATCTCAATCCATAGCCATACTATCGCCAATAATCAAATCTTGAACTAAGCTTAACAAGGAAGCAATTTTCATATTTACACCACTCAACCAGCAGAAACACATGCGTAGCTTGAATGGCCTATTCACCTATAGAGAGTTGGTGAGAGTAAAAGCTCTGGAAAAGTACGATACGCATGAATGTCGCCACAAGGAAGTTGAGGCTTGAGGGCTTAGAGAAATTATGTTTGATTAATTTAGCTTACAAAGCTTGAAGAGTTGGCAGCAGTATGCTGGATCCAAAATTTCAAAGATTGTGCATAATTAAAGCCTAATCTAGAGAGCTGAATGCAACATCTGTGGATTGGGTTAAAATATCTTCTGCACTCTTATCAACTGATAACTAAAACTGTAACTAAATGAATATTATTGCTTATAATCAAAAAATGTTGATCTACATTAGCAAGTGCTCTAGATGTTAACTAAAACATGCATTCACCAATTAATCAGAATCTAAGCAGAAGAACATCTCGATGCGAGTTTTTGCACATATTCAAAACTTTTTACTAGTTTCATACAAAACTTAAAAGAAGATATGATTTTATTACAAAGATTACATGGCAAAAATTGATACATGCTTTGCAGCGTTATATTTGTCAAAGTATATTTTGTTCTAGTTTGACTCAAACTAAAAAAAAAACCGAAAACTTTTGACTCGAATAGAAAGAACCTCAAACTGTTTGAGGTACCTTTTGTTTAGTTAGACTACTTTATTAGTTAAGTACAATCAGTAACGACTCAGACCAGTTTCAATAATAAAGTAAACTCTTAATTTCAGCCAACCTGATTCAACAGAAGATAGAAAACAAAGTTTTAACAGGGAGTCGTCTCATATCAATGATATGCATACGTTCTAGACTTCAGCAAGAATTTAAATTATTCTTCGAAAAGCCTACTTCAGATTCAGATGCTTCCAGATGTCAATATTGGAATGTGTGATACTGAGACAAAGAACCACCTTTGACGAAGCAGAGAAAATACAACACCGAGATATAAACAATGCATTCCTCAACTATCACTCGATACTATTACGCCTAATTGGCACATTGTATATTTCATTACCATGGTTCAGTTGCTAACTAGACCGAAGATTGAAAGTTTGTACCCTTCAGAAAACGTTTACATATGAGTAAAAAATTAACCTCGTTATTAATTCATATTCTTTAAATTCCACACACATGTTCCATGCACATGCACTTAAATTTCATACACATGTTCCATACACATACACATAAATTCTATACACTACACTCAATGGGAGAAATGTGTCATTAGGTGCAAAACGAACGCTATTTAAATGATATAAACACAGATCATTTCAGACATACATGAATACAAGAAGCATGTATACAATCATACATACATCATTAATGCAAGTAAAAGGCGCTCTGCAGTCGACATTAGTAGATTCCATTATACTTCCGTAATATCTCACTTCATTGATGTCTCGCAAAAATATTAAGTTTATTCAGAAATTTGCTAATGCTGAGCAAAGCATCAGTGCTATGCATAAACGATAATTGTTCATCGCAATGGTCATCCAGTAGCCTACTTTAAATAGCAAGTGGATATGCGTACCTGTTTCTATTACCAAATTTGTACATTGATTGCCTAACGGTTCAAAAATATCTACAATTGCCTAAGACTATAACTTGTCTATTTAGAGAAGTTATCTGCGAAAATAGATACAACACTTATTCATAGCTTACGCGCACTGTAGCGTCTAGCGAGCCACATAAAGGTAAGCTAGGAAGCTAGAATCACAAAACATCATCTTACCTTTTTCATTTCTTAAAGGTAAAGTGATGCAGGCTACATGGAAATGTCCCGGAAACTAGCGCGTAAGTAACGCTGTTCAAACGTGACATCGTTAAGTTCAAACATCAATCCATTGTGATGCCAGAAATACAAATTGTCAAATAACCGAGTTCAGCCCCTCCATGCCCAACTGAGTTAGGCACTACATTATGTGGAATCCGTGTAGCCAATTAGTCCGATTAGTGGACGATCCTAAATAAGTTATGAAAACGACCACGAATTAATTGAGCGATTCACATATATAGTGTTACTTGCCGATTTCCAGTAGGCCTAAGTTAATTAACCAGATCGGGGGGGGGGGAGCGGGGGGGAAGCAGAGGGGGCGGGGGGGTGGGGATGAGGGGAGGGGAGGGAGGCGGATTCCCGATAATGATAACCCCAGACATCTGAGATCTCGAAGTCTCAAAAGTCTCAAAATCTCAAGTTTCACACGACATCAATGGGTCATTTCAAGTCCAGGGTGTTAGGATTGAGTTAGAGTTGAGCTAACG